>JARYHS010012873.1:0-14398 GCA_031002005.1 Vandiemenella viatica | reverse complement strand
CACCAAAGATCTACAACCTTGTTCAGTAAAATCCTGTGTTAAGTATTGTATTAAAGAAGAGGTAAATTAATTCTTTAATGTACCTGAATAAATGCTTTCTTTTAATTTAAGATTATACAAATGGGCAGAAAGGAATCCACATTTTCAGTGTGATGATCCTTTTGTTGTGAATCACTACAATTTATTGCCGAACACCGTGCTTAACATTCCATTTACGTAAGTTTAGGTTTGAGGGCTGTTACTCTATGGATTTGATATATCCTAATTGTGTGGGTAAACTTCTTGCAAGTTGGAATAAGGGTTTGAAGTATGGTTTTGATAAAGTGTGTATTTATGGGGGTGCCTAAAAGTTCTTTAGTAAATGTATTGTTGGATTATTCAAAGAAATAAGAATGGATAAAATGGTGAGAGATTGATTTAATTTAATTTAATTGCAATGGAGCACACGCTCTGGTGGCAATTTCCCTACACACCCATCTTCCCCTATCCTACACTCACCTACATTTGCCCTCTACAAATTTTAACTTTAAATTCTTTTAACATTTTCGGTAGGTTATTCATCATTCGCCTTGGTAATTCATTCCAATCCCTGACACACTTACCTAAAAAAGAAAATCTTCCCACACCCTTGTGCCTGAAATCGAGTGCCAGCTTGTGGTAATGGTCATCTTTTCCCTTCCATGCACTACTTTTCATACCTATTGCAATATCTTTCCATGCCTCATGCCCTGTACACAACCATTACCCTCCTCATCCTCCTCCTGTCTTGCAATGAATCCCATTCCAGCTCCTTTATCATATCTGTCACTGATTGCATTCTGCGATAATTTCCAGAAACAAATCTAGCAGCCCTTCTTTGCACCTTCTCCAACTCCTGTATTTGATACTCAAAATGTGGGTACCATATTCGAGCAATGGTCTTACCAAAGTTTTGTAACCCAATGCCTTTACTTCTCTCGTGCATCCCCTCATCACTCTCTCCAACAAGTGCAGGATTTTGAAACCTTTTCCTACCACCTGTCCAATGTGTCCTGCCCAGTTAAGCTTGTTATCAAATGTAATGCCAAGATATTTACATTTCTAGTCTTCAATAAGCAATTCTTTCCCCATATTATCTTCATCCCATATTGATCAATCCAACTAGATATCTGGTCCAGATCACCCTGCAACTGTTTACAATCCTCTATCGTTTTGATATCATCATTATGTCATCTGCAAACAATCTAATTTCAGATAGTAAACAATCAACACAATTATTCGTTAGAATAATGAATAGCAATGGTCCCAATACGCTACCCTGTGGCACTCCTATTTTTACTTCCACTTCTTTTGATACTACATATCCTATCCATACTTTCTTTTTTCTACCTTTTGAAAATTCTTCTACGCAGCAAATCACTTTTTCATTCACTCCAATAGTTTTTACCTTATTTACTACTATTTTATGGCTCACTCTGTCAAACGCTTTTGACAAATCTAGTGCTACACTATCAATTTGGCCTCCCTTGTGGATTTCATCTGATATATACTATTCGGGATTGGAATGGGCGGGTTTAGGATTGGTGCTTAGCACCCTCTGCCACCCACAATTTTTGTGATTTGCAGAGTATGAATGTAGATGTAGATGTAGATATATCTTGCATATATCACACCAACTGAGATTCGCATGAATATCCTTGCCTGAACCCATGTTGCCTACTTGAAAACCACTTACGTTCCTCACCTATATTTCTGATGTGGTTGCATATCAATCTTTCCAATACTTTACCTACCACTGATGTCAAACTGATTGGCCTGTAATTCTCAACTCTATTTCTCACCCCTCCTTTATGTACCGGTACTACTATTGCACATTTCGTGTAGTAAGCAGCTAGTATCCAGACTCAATTTAAATAATATTTCAAGATAAGGGACAATGTCACATGCAGCTATCTTTAAGATATCTGCAACAATATTATCTACACCAGGCACCTTTATGTTTTTTCAGCTTCCTTATTTCCTTCATGATTTCTTCAGGACAAATTTGATAGTATCTTCATTTCTAATTGTGTTGTTAAGCTCGTTCTCCGAATTAGACCCTCCCGTTTCCGATTTTTGTACACCGAAACGGAAGGCTACTAGGGTGGGTGAAAAATCTTTACTAGCAGCGTTGTAAATACGGAAACAGACTTCTGAAACATGCGAAGCAGATATTGATTTTGTTTATATGTTCACTGAAGACTCTGAACGGCTTTTGCAGTAATTGAACCTACCGTCAAAAAGAGGCGACATATGTGAGACGCTGTACCCGTGGCATGACTTGTAACATTAACGTCCTCACAAAGTGATAATTCACACACTTGTTTAAAGTATTCGTTCCGAATATCTAAGCAGACAACATAAGCAATTGTTTCAGAAGAGTGTATAGCGCTAACGGAAGTATTAAGAGGGAAGTACAGAAGTTTGTTCTTAATCATTGTGTATCTGCTAGTGTCAAAACCCATTATAAATGACGGGTTTAACGGAGTGTCAGGCATTTCATTTCCTTGCAGTTGCTTAAGTAAATAGAATTGTTATAAAACAAAGCCCAGTGTAATTTCTCGTCCATTGTGCTGTAGCAAAAAATCCAGTTTGCATTTCTGCTTATCCACAATCTCCGCTAGCAGTCCAAAGTTTTAATCACATGCGAATTAACACATTCCCTGTATTGCACGTCACTGTCATCATGCGGCGCGATATAAATTTTACCCAGAATCTTCACAGGTTCTTACGTTTTTTTTTTTTTTTTTGTTATCCGTGGTCGATATTTTAACGGCTGACGCATCTTACAGGCGGTTGAAATAACGATCTCCGTTAAAACCGAAGATGCTAAAACAAATATTAACAACTTGAGTTATGTTGAAATATCTGTGAATCTCTTAAAACGTTTGTTTATTCCTTTGTCGTAATGTTTTCATGCCGTTCCATCTTTTCTCCATTGTAAAAAGTCGCACAAAATTGACAAACAGACAATGTTTATCCCAGTTGTAATCATGGAGGAAGGAATATATGGAGGCGACTCAAGGGACCTTCACCACGCACTGAAGTGACGCCGGGTGGAGAGAGGTGGGGTGGGGAGGCCGCCATATTACCCTACCCAAGAATCACCGGGAACATGCCCAAATATATCCAGGGAACTCTACCATAACCGTGGAGCCACAATTAGATGATGGATTATTGTGCAAGTCGACGAAACAAATAAAAAATGAAGAATAATCTTTTTTGATATCTCAATTCTCGAGATATACTTTCTCAAAGGTGAGGTGTTCTTGGTTAAAATTCAGAAAAAAAATTGACCAAAATCAAATTTGATCATGGATTCTTATGTAACACAACGAGAAGAAAAGATAACGAAGAATACAAAATTTCGGTATTTCGCTTAGTTATCGGGATATACCATCTCAAAGGTGAGGTATTTTTGAATGAAATGCAGAAATTTTTTTTCGCAAAAGTCAAATTTAATGATGGAATCAATTGTAACATGACGAAAAAAAAAATCGAAAATAAAGAGTAAAGATTTTTCAATATCTCGCTCAGTGTTTGGGATATAGTGTCTCCAAATTGTGGACGTGAGGTGGAGATGCGGCCTGGACCAAAAAATAATTCCGTCCTAACCACAATGAATTACATTGGCTATACAGAAGTGGTTCTTTTTATTTTAAGGAACTGTTTGTTTTTAGTTCTCAAATTATGATTTATGTTCAAAAAGATTATATTTCCACATTCCATTTCAGTAATTATACTCCTGTTAGAATCTATGATGAGAAATATTTCAAAATCAAGAAAAAAAATGTCTAGACATACTTGCAAACTGAAATAAGTCTTATTAGTCAGTGGTTAGAACTCTGTTACATATATATATATATTTATATATATTACCATAATTCAAAAGTTGGACCCTGAAGTGGGAATAGTTGTTTACATGACGATATACACGTCACTAATATGAAATTACTAACAATAATAGACATATTCCTTGTTCTTTATGCTATGAGAAAAACATTCTCGTACAAACTGCATTTAAACCTAACCACAATATATATTATTTTCTGCTACAAAAACTTTGTAGACACACTCATAGCTTTGCATCGCGAACTACATTTCGTATAACGACATTGTTTCCTTCATCACGATTCCTATTTCGCAAAGCACAATTTATCACAATTAATTTCATCCCACACTTTCAGTAGAAACTGCAAACGTAACGAAAGTATGCACAAGTCAATCACAATGTAAACATGACCCACTTAAATTTGTTTCTGGAAATTATCGCAGAATGCAATCAGTGACGGATATGATAAAGGAGCTGGAATGGGATTCATTGCAAGACAGGAGGAGGATGAGGAGGGTCATGGGAGTGTACAGGGCATATACTGGTGATGAGGCATGGAAAGATATTGCAGTAGGTATGAAAAGTAGTGCATGGAAGGGAAAAGATGACCATGACCACAAGCTGGCACTCGATTTCAGGCACAAGGGTGTAGGAAGATTCTCTTTTTTAGGTAAGGGTGTCAGGGATTGGAATGAGTTACCAAGAGAAACCATGAATAATTTACCGAAAACTTTGAAGGAATTTAAAGAAAAAATTTGTAGAGGGCAAATGTAGGTGGGTGCAGGATAGGGGGAAGATAGCTGTGTAGGGAAATTGCCACCGGAGCCTGTGCTCCATTGCAATTAAATTAAATTAAATTAAATTAGACTTTACAACACTCGTATAAAGTAATGGTAGTCTATGATGTGCAAAATAGTAAGGTATGTCGATTGGCTGCACTACACCAACAAATATTTGAAAACAAAGTCATCCATTTGAGAGTTATGAATAAATCTTTAATGGTAGTAGCTAGTCTGACTGAAAACTATCGAACATTTCAATAACAATAATTAAAATGCAACTTACAAATGAAATGATATTCCAGGTTTTTTCCTATCTGTCCTATTTGTGCACCCGTATGCAAAACAAGCTGGCATTATAAAAAACTTAGAACTATTACAGAATCAAATTTTTACTACATGGAGCACAATATGAAAATGCAATGTTTTGAGCTCGGTCCGCTATAACCTATGCGCATGCGCAGTAGGATCCTGGCGTCACAGATTTAACGTCATTTCTCCTCCATATATTTCCTTCCTCCATGGTTGTAATACGGTGATCACCGCCATCTTTTACCGAAACGAGCAACCAGAGATAATGGACTGCTTCCGTTGTAAACAAATTCGCCATTTCCGTGATGGATGCCGCATTGCGAAAATTTAGTAATTTTTTTTGTTGGTCCATGCCGTATTTGAACCTAACCACGATTTCTATGACAAAACGAAATTGTTTAGGTTGATATTATCCCTGTAATTATAATTTTTTTTTGTTATTTTTGCAGTGCTGATAGCATTTAGCAGTTGCCCAGCCTCTCACATTTCGGCATTTTTAATTAAATTTTTAGCTACTTTTCCGCAATGCAAGAACGCAAAACGTGAAGAGGACACGCTGACGAAGCGACATAACCAAATTTCAACCGGTTAGTACCAGTTTCGCGTGCGTTCGGTAAGTGCTGCAGCCCCCCTGGATACTTTACAAGAAACATTTACAGAATTTAAAATTAATACTTGCAAAATGCTAAGTGAGTAAGTTGCGATATTACACTGAAAGAATTTAAGAAAACAGAAAATGAGTGTGTAGTAAAATTGACACCGCAATATGTACTCAACTAGAATTAAAATAAAAATAAAAAAATCCAGTCCTATACCACAGAATGCCACAGAACTCGTTGTATTTGCTTTACCGTCGTTAACTACGAGTTGGCACAGTAAGCGTCCTATGTTTACTCACCTCTGGCGGTGTTTACTACTTGCTGTCCAGTCAGCGACTGACGCGGCCTCACCGCGAGGACGCTATCAGCTCTCTTCAGGTGGGTTCCCACGGCGTCTTGTAACGAAGGTGGGACGGAACGGGACGGGACGGATACTCAACAACACGCCATGGGAACGGGGCCGCCTCTGCTATCGGGGACGAGACGCAGCTACCCACTCTGTGTCCGTAAACATCACAGGCGTGTGTAGTGGAGCGCTGTTGCCATCGGTTTGCAGGAGAGGTGCACACCCCTTCTGTTGCTGTAAAGTGCTCTGTGCCAAACAACACTAGGCAACGTGGTGGGGATGTGGCGGCGAGGTAAGCAAGGGCTAACCTGTGGCGCGCGCTCGTCCCTACACTTTGGCTACTCAGGTGTCGCCTCAGTTACCAGACATCGTGGGAACGCGGAACACAAAACGCAGCAGTGAGGCTACATTCCGTCCCCGCCGCAGTACGACTGCAACATACCTGCTCAATGTGAGAAATGAACCGTACATTACAGAAGAAATAAAGAAGACGGCCATATGAAAAATAGAAACCAGATTAAAGATCATTAGAACGTCGATAATCCTAGGAACCTATACTAATATTATAAATGCGAAAGTAACTCTGTCTGTCTGTCTGTTACGTTTCTTGGGCTAAACGGCTAATCCAATCGTGATGAAATTTGACAAGGAGATGCAATTTGGCAGTAGAATGGACATAGTATTGTTTTTCTGTTTAAATAATACATATTGCCATGTAATTTTGAAAAATTACCGAAACGGCGATAGACTAACGCTAAGGATAAGTCTCTGTAGTACTTTCGCCATATAGTGGGCTGATAGCGCAGTTGTTTGGAACGTGGTCTCCGGTTCAAATCACGATGGAAGCAAAGATTTTTGTAAGAATTGTTTTTGATCGTATGAGCCTGGACGGCCTGTTGTTCTGATTCCATGTTAAACTGTAGATATCACAAATTAAGGGGTGCAATGCGAGGCAAATAACAGGCGGTCTAATAATGGTAGGTGCATAGATTTTTACGCTACATTGATCACTCATCTGTTGTTTCTCTCGGAATCAGTGTGTGTGTGTGTGTGTGTGTGTGATCTGCACTAGTAATATTATAAACGTGGAATTAAGTGTCTTTTTGTTACGTTTTGTGGACTAAATGCCTATACTGATATTGATGGAATTTGACAAGGAAATACTTTGTATCTGTAGGAAGGACACAGGACATTCTTTACGATATGAATAATGGTTGTAGTTACGAAGTTTTGAGAATGTATGGAATGGTGACAGACAGATGGATGCGTGTGTTAGTCTGTGATGTTACATTGGTTGCTCAAGCTGTGCTACTCGCGCAATGTGTTAGTGTATGATTTGTTACTAAATTTTGTTTAGAGGCAACACTTATTATTGCGTCTAGATGTCGATTTGCTCTGCACTGTACTATTACTTTGTGTCTACCTAAAAGTTTCTGGCACCTGATTATTTTGTCTTCTTTTTTTATATGCCTTGCGGGCGTAAGCCTGACCCAAGGTGTAGCTCTAGCAGAGCACGAGCAGCTGAAGTTATAAGAACCCAAGACTCTGATGCTCATGTTGAAAAAGACAAAAAAAAAAAAGTTGAAATAAAGCTGCCCTCAGATAAACCTCCCCTCCCCCTCCTCATATCCCCACTCCTTCGTTTGTTTTTCTGTTTTTAAATATGTTGCGAATTGATTCTCTTTATTATTATTATTATTATTATTATTATTATTATTATTATTATTATTATTATTATTACTCCGCGATTCACTAAAAGTGTGTGGCGGAGGGTGCATTGTACCTATCGAAAAGGGTTTGGAAGGGTTATAAGGGATATGGCAGGAGGCGCCCATGGGTTATTGTGAAGAACCATCCCCGCATTCGCGTGGAGCGATCTGGGAAAACCATGGAAAACCCAGATCAGGATGACTTGAGTGCATTATCGAAAGCTACTCCTGTCGGATTTTAAGTTTACTCGCCCGGTAAATCCTTTCCATTCCATTCCCTAATCGCTCGTGGGAAAATTTATTACAGAAATGAATCGGTTCTGGCCCTGATTTCTCTTATCTTATTTTCGCGGTCATTTCGAGATATGAATGTTGCTGGTAGCAATATTTGCTGGCTGTCATTCCGAAATACGTCTGTCGTGAATTTTTCAATTAGCTTCCGTCGAGAGCAACGCCTTCGGTGTTCCAGCTCTTCCCAACCTAACTCCTTCAACATCGCACTTACGCTTTCCCTTCAACTATATATACCTGTCACGAATCGGGCAGCTCTCCTTTGGACCTTCTCTAAAGCCTCCATTAACCCCTTTTGATGGGGACCCCATACAGAACAATAATACTCTAAGTGAGGACGTACTAGTGACTTGTATACAATCGATTTAACTTCCTGAGTGCATTGATTTAAATTACGACCTAGAAATCGGAGCATACGATTTGCTTTCCCCATTACATTCTCGATATGCTCATTCCACGACAAATTATTACGAATTGTTACCCCTAGGTATTTAGCGGAATCTACTGTTCTAAGGACAGTGCCATTAATTGTATATTCATAGTTAAATGGTGTCACCTTTTTACTTACACGCATGACTTGGCACTTTTTAGCGTTTAACTCCAACTTTACACCACGCAATTATTTTCATAATATCGTCTTGTAACAAAGCGCAGTCTTCCTGGGTTTTGATTTCGCGATAAATAATAGCATCATCGGCAAATAGATAGGTTCGACGGTAGAATAATATAGTGATGGTTTTCCCGTCATATTATGCCGACTCGGTGTTGTTTTGGACAAATGTTATGTTATGTTAATATACTAACAGCTTTATATATCCAATTTTGGCAATGAAATTCCAAGTCCACGATCACGAAGTCGCGG
Source organism: Vandiemenella viatica (assembly GCA_031002005.1). Taxonomy (NCBI): domain Eukaryota; kingdom Metazoa; phylum Arthropoda; class Insecta; order Orthoptera; family Morabidae; genus Vandiemenella; species Vandiemenella viatica. The sequence goes on along the minus strand of JARYHS010012873.1, from coordinate 5,650 downwards.
ATAACAGTTAGTAAATTGTAAGAGCTCTTATCAATACTATCAACCCTAATATAAGCTAAATAAAAATAAAAAAACTTACATTAAATTTTAAGGTTACATAAAGGCCTCTAGCCCTATACGTTGACTGAGTTCGTTGCGGCACTGTGATGGTGTCTGGCGTTGAAACAGGTTAGACGGTTAATGTTCTGGTGATGGAAGAAATTTTCATTATCAGGACTCAGATGGCAGGATAAGAGAGGTGCTGGGACAAAATTCCCATTCAACGGATTAAGTACCGGGTTAAACCTCTCCGCAGTGCGTATGGAGTGACGGCATGTCGGTGGTGATTCATCCGTCGGGTGGTAACGTTAAGCCACGCAGAATAGTCTGAATGGGCAGCCACGTCATTTTACCATCTCCCTTCTTAGTGTCTCATTTCATTCCAGACTGTATCGAACGCACGCAATACTCGTTATCCTCACGTACACACATTGGGGAAGTCAATGGGAAACCACCCCAATTCATCTTCGAAACAAATTTATCATGGGAGAATACACCCTCAATGGCACCCGCAATCGGGGATGCCTCCATAAGCATAAAGGACTCTATCACGGAGGAGAAGCTTTCCCGTCAAAATGTGTAAATAAATTGTGCCACCAAACCAGCTTACTGTACCTGAAGTGTAAAAATTCTAAATGTTTATTTGCTACTGTGGGCGTCTGTAGGCCATGGTAAATATCTGTATGATTTGAATAAATGACGTGGGTTGTAAGGAATATTTTGAGATGAGAAGGTTGGAGCAAGATAGGACGGGATGGATAGTTGCATCGAACCAGTCGACAGACTAATGACACCGAAATAAATCTTGCTCAGACATTGTCCAAGTGGACTAAAGCTCACAGCCATCACTAATTTAGCTACTTTCCTCGTGTGCTATTAGAATTCATCTACTGAGTGGCTTCAAAAATCACTGCCTACTATCGCTTTTAATGACCAAATAGCTGCAGACTTATGGAAGTAAGAATAGCCTAATTTTTATTCCAACCCGTCCTGAGTAAACGTGGTGTTGTCATGTAACTCTCAGAATTAACGCATTATCACTGAGACCTCGAGCTGTGGAAACCTATTTCCTGGTTGTCAAGTTATACAACATTACTGGCAAGAAGAGTCAACTTTCAGAACAAAAGATACGACCATGACCACAAGCCAGCAATCTGTTTCAGACATCAGGCAGAGGAAAAAAAAATATTTTTTATGGAAGGGAATGAGGGTTTTGAATAAATTACCAATGGATGTTCTGAATGGATTAACAGAAACAATTTAAAATTAAAATTAGTGAACTATGCAAAAGTTGGTTGTTAGGGAAATTACACTTAAAAGAATTTAAGATTAAAAAAATTAATAATAGTAAGAGAGGTGTAAATAGGTGTGAAGGGAAATTTTTTATGGGAGCATGCACTTCATTGTAATTAAATTAAAATAAAACATATTAATTTCATGCGCTACGAGCACAGCATGATGACACATGCCTCCAATTTATAGCTAGACCCTAAGAATTAATACTGTGAAAATCGGTCAAGTAATTTTCAAGTTATGGCAGATTGCAGGTAAAAAAGTTTGGTGTTAAAAACAGATTTTAATGTCCTTCTCTGAAGTCAGAGAGGTTTCAACATATCAAACTGCAAAAATCCCCCGTAATGCGGGACACAGAGAGAATATGAAAAACATTATTGTATAGGTCTTGAAGGAAATTTCTTTCCTCCACGGTATAGGTATGCAGTAGCGAGAGATTGCTTCGGTAGTATTGGTCCAAGATAAACAGCCTTGTTGTTTCGTGTGGTTGCGGCGCTGACACGTGGTTGGCTGATTCGAGTCTTGGTGGCAGCGGTTGTCAGGACTTGGTCAGCAGAGTAGGAGTTAAACCTCTCCGCAGAGTGCATCGAAAGAAGGCATGCGACTGCTGATGTTGATTCCTGCAGATGGGACGTTAAGCCAGGCGGGCCCCTGGTGTCTAAATGAACAGAGACCAGAATTCACCACCTCCCTTCCATCATCTCTCATTTCATGCAACATGAACAACAGTCTACACTTGAAACACGTACACACCACCACAGTCATCCAAAGTGATAACAGCTACAAACGCTGTCACGCATGGAGGAAGGAATATATGGAGACGAAATAACACTAAACTGTGAAACCTCATATAAAAACTCGTCTCCTACTGCGCATGCGTGGCGGCGATGGGAATAACCTCAAAACATTGGTCTGTTTGCACTGTGTCTGCTGCTGAGAATATTTCATTTTCGAATATTCTAAAGTTTCTATAATGCCAAGTTGTGTTGCCTATGGTTGCATAAACAGACATGATAGGAAACAACCTGGAATAACGTTACGTAATTAATTCACATTGTAATTATTGTTCTTGCAGTGTTTTATAGATAACTGCAAGATTAGAGCCTACCGTTATAAATTTATTCATTGCTCACAACAGGATAATGTCGTTCTCAAATATTTGTTGTAGTAGTGTAGAGAATCAGCATATGTACAACTTTGCACAATTATTGCAAGTCAAATTTAAACGCGTCAAGTTCACATCGCGATACAATGAATGTGGTATTCTGAATGGTTTAGTCCAATTCAGTTTACACTTAAAGTGTACGATGAAATTAATTGTGATAATTTCTTCTGTGCGAACTATGAAACGCGATGAAGCAAACGTTGTTGTTCGAAATGTAGTTCGCTATGCATTTCTTGTGTTTAGATGTGTCTACATAGTTTGATTTTGTAGCGACAATATTATTGGAAATGTGGGTTGGTTGAAATGCAGCCGGTGCCAGAATAGACAAATAATTTATTATTAGTTGTTAGTAATTTCATAAGCACCATGTTAGTGGCACAGCTTGTATCGCAATGTATACTACTCCCATTTAAGTTTCTGACTTTTGGAGACAGTATATCTCGAGAACGAAACGAAATAACGAAAATTTTTATTGTTTACTTTCAATTTCTCTCGTTGTATTACATAAGAATCTATTATGAAATTTTACTTTTCGGATAGTTGAGAAATATTTTCCATAACATCAAATTATTTAATTGTTGTGTTTACCTTATACTGTACTTGCATTTTTCTCGTAAATATCTGCTAAAACAATTAACTTAATTTAAAATTTTAGTCATTTTTATGAATGATTTCTGTTAATCTCTAACTTCCAGTTTAAATATAAATGATTCTCGAATTGAAGTTATTACATTCTCAAGCTACGTAGAATAAAAGTCAGTGGTTGTTTCTATAGCTAGTCCGACAGATAATTTACGGTATTTTTCAGCTGTAGGCTTTTACAAATTGTTCTTAATTTTATATTCAACGCAAAATTCCATTACTAACAAGAGATAACCAGCAACAAATAGTTGAAAACTTGGATAGCGGGAAACGCTCCATAGGCAGCCGTAGCGCCTACCGGCAGGTGACGTCACTAAAGCGATCTCCAATCCCAGAGCGTTTTCGGTCACGTGACAATAGAAAGAAAAATTTGATTTTTATTTCGCTTTTTTAATTAAAAACAATCCATCTTTCTTATCAAATTTAACAAAAATAGATTCCTTAAGCATTAATCTACGCGAATGCCTACAATTTGCAATATATTTTGAATACTGTCAAATAGCCTATTGCTTGAAGATTTCTCTGGCGTGCAGCCGGGTCAATTGATCGCAGATGTACGAATTTTCGATGGCGTAACATGCCATCATCTTCAGGTAGTGTCCACTGGTCAGCCTGAGGAGCGCAGTCCAGGACGCGACTACTGGTCTGTTTTTTTTTTTTTAATTATTATTATTATTTTTTTTTTGGGGGGGGGGAGCACCCAAAACCCGCTTTTCCAAGCATGGCGGCCTTCCTGTTAACTACTGCTCGCCTCTGCACATGCATTAAGTTAGCAATTCTATAGGTGGTCACAGGACCGGGATTGTGATGTATTCCATGCGTCCGCCCGTTTACATGGGTCCATCGGATAAGATAGACAGAAACTTTTGAAAGAAGAGAGACGGTAGAGGGAAAAAAGTGCCAAGGTTTTACCCTTGGGAAAAAAAACCTCTGCGATAGTTAGGTAGGGAATAAGAGCGGCTGGCTAAGATACTGCCAGTACAGCGACAGATTCTATGCTACAAGGTTGGATGTATGAAGGGTTTGTTAGTTTTGTTAGGATATGGTATCATGCAACAACTACAGCTGGTCCACACACCGCCGCTGAGGTTGTCAGCTGGTGCTGCTCGCCGTCGCTGCCGTTGATATGGTCCTGGAACATTCCGAATCGTTATATTAGTAACGCTGTGTGCAACAGGTGTTGTAAGTGTTGGTGAGACGAGGTCTGCTCCGCGGGTGTCGATATTTATACCCTCCAACCCCGCCCCCTCCCCCCCCCCCCCCCACTCCCGCCGTGGCGCTCCGATGGCGGTGGTGGGGGTTAGTGCGTTACAGCGCGTCGAGCAGTGACCATCAGTCTGCACGCCACCTCCGTCGCGCACAGTGCCTCGGCTCCGGTATTTGTGGAGCCGCTTCAATGCTAAGCTTGGCTTAGTTGGAACCCGTTGTCTTTGTTTATGAGGTTACTCTGTAGCCGGATCTCAATGGCTTCCTTATACACACAGTACCAGAAGTGAGATGTGTTTCTCAGAACTCCGGTGTCCTCGTATTTAATAGTGTTCCGTGTCTCGAGACAATGTTCAGCAACTGCGGATTTTGACGGCTGCTGTAGCTCGGTGTGGCGTTTATGTTCTCTGCACCGTTCTTCGACCGTGCGAATTGTCTGCCCGACATATGCTTTACCGCACTCGCACGGTATGTGATATACGCCAGGTTTCCTGAGACCCAAATAATCTTTAACCGAGCCAAGTAGGGCTTTAATATTGTGATGTTTTGCTGGCGTACAATTCTGCCAATCTTGCTTGATACATTGCCGGCGTACGGGATGAAGGCTGTGGCTCTTGGCTTGTCCTCTTCCTTAGTTGGTTTTTGCGAGATCTTCCGCCTGAAGGCGCGCCGAATTTGGCGGTTGTCGTATCCATTACTCTGGAACACGTTCTTGAGGTGTGTTAGTTCAGCAGGCAGGCTGTCTTTGTTAGAGCGCATCGGCGGGAGTGGGAGGGCGGGGTCGGAGGGTATAAATATCGACGCCCCCGGAGCAGACCAGCAGTCGCTACCTGAAGATGATGGCATGTTACGCCATCGAAAATTCGTACATCTGCGATCAATTGACCCGCCTGCACACCCGAGAAATCTTCAAGCAACAGATCCGCCGGGAAAACTTACGATTACACAAATAGTCTAATTCTAGATAAATTCGAGGAAAGGAGGCTGATGAAAACTGGGGAAAACGAACTATGCTATAAATAATCTGGCAACAGAGGAAACGTACCAGATGTGTTAAGGTGTGTGAATTCGCTATTTTTATTATTATTATTTTTCTTTTTGCTTAACGTCTCTTAACAGCGAGGTCTTTAGCGACGGGAAAGGATGGGGGGGGGGGCAAGGAATGGGTTGGAATTCGGCCATGGCCTTTTGATAGAAGCATCCTGACATTTGCCTGGAGTGATTTGGGAAACCATGGAAAACCATATCTGGATGCCCGGACGGGGATTCGAACCGCAGTCCTCCATAATGCGAGGCCGAACGCTA
>JARYHS010012871.1:0-11081 GCA_031002005.1 Vandiemenella viatica | reverse complement strand
AGTGGCCACGAGAATTCGGCACAATTGACGATCTGCGGTCTCTGTTTCAGACACAGGGACTGGAATCAGAGACTACGACTCATCTGTAATGATCCTGGCTGAGGAGTCCTTGATCCCCGCAATATTGTTCATTCTTCTTGGATTCCTGGAATAGATAATTTGCACATTACACAAGAGTACTTGCTGCTGCTTATGACTTTATGCCTCGTCGACGTCGGGGTCAATAGAGGCGATAAAAGAATGTGGGAAAGGAGTGGGAAGCAATTTTCCGATGGCCTTTTAAAGGAACAATTCCGGCATATGCCTGGAGCGATTTGGCGAAACCATGGAAAACTCAAATCTGGATGACCGGACGGGGATTCGAACCCACGCCTTCCTTACACAGTAGTTAGACATTTACAAGTACAGGTATTAGTACATCGGAGAGAGTTATTCCTTAAAGATCTGTTAAATGGCACGAATCAGTATGAATAAGGATATGCACAGGATATTGGTCATAGGTAAAACTAATTAAATACTGTGAATCAAAGCTAAAAATTGAAAATGTGTTAATATATATGTAAAGGAAATAGAGTATTAATCTTTCTCTCGTCTGGAACACTTTATTCGGTACGGTTTCAGTATATGGAGATATTTATTAATAGTGTGCAGAGAGAATGCGTTTCGTGACTGCTTACCACATTTAATTTACGAACTTCTCCTAGCAACGTTTTTTTGTTACAATGACATGTGAACTATGATCATGCAAAAAATGCCATATCCATTCTATCTTCCCTCGAGCCATCAGAGCTTAGAATTAACGCAATAAATATTTTTTTTTTCTGTGAACTGTAGATTTCGGATGTAGAAAATGTGTTACCAATGCCATTCGATCTGTCTGTCTTACTTAACTGGAAGCTTTACAGGGTTTTGGCTAGCGCCACTACTGCATGACCCGTACATTTCATTCTATTTGGCACTGCTTTCTTTCCACCCATAAATCTTATTTCTAAAAATGTCTTCTGCTTGGGTTTTAAAACAAATAACTGCATTTTTGTTCCGCAGTAAATTCGAGAAAAAATATGGTCAAACTCATCGTTCAGCTTCTAAAAATTTCCGGGACCCCTTGATAGAAAAATACGAATATGATTTTTTTAAAAAATCGCGTTTAATTGGTTTTTAACATAGTATAGTCATTAAAATGAACGTTTTTTTAGTCGTGAAAGGCATCACAAGTCTTTGAATAAATCCGTGTCATAGAATTATAATTTACCCCGAAATCCCATGATATCAAGATGTCAGAGACGTTCTGAACTAAGGTTATTGGAGCCAGCATATTACGTTCTGTTCAGCAATCGCTGAAAAGGGGTTAGTGCTGTATAAAAACTAATTATCTACGGCTGAGATTTTTAATATCTCTATAACTCTAAACCTATAGGCCAGCTAGTAGAATGACCTGAGATGTTATAAGTTAACAATACTAAATTTCTGCATCTTTGGAATTTAATTTATTTTAGTTTTGTTTTTCATTTTACTTACTGAATTACGAGGAATGCTGGATAAAAATTCTATGGAGAATATTTATTATATGCAATTATTTTAAACATGACGTCATTTATCTTAAAATGAACTTCTAGTTTCTACAGTATAAGGTAAGTTAAAAAATTGTTAGAAAAACATAGAGTTTAAAAAATTAAATGATTATTAACAATGGACCTAAAATAATTTTTCTTTTTTTAATTTAAATTATGAGATAAAATTAAAGTTTCGATCCACAATATCAATAAAGTCAAAATTTGTACATTATTTACCACGTAACTAGGCTTGCTCGTTTTCATTTTTTTTATTAAGAAATTATAATTTTTAGTGGATTGTTGTTTCTGAAATAGTGTTACAAATAAGATTTATGTAAAATAAACTATTTACACACTATGTTCAAAATGAACAATTTTGAGGAATATATTTCTTTTTGATAGACACAAAGCATGATTTGAAAATTCATTTTCACTTGAATTAAGTAAGACAGGTATTTCTCTTACTAATTAATCGAATTTCATTGAGGACAACATTCATCGAGGGATACTGTTCAGAAATAAACTACATTTCTTTCTTTATAGAGAGCAATTAGCGAGAACCTACTGACTGCAACCTTAGTGCTTATCACTGAAGCATTAACATAATCGCTAATTCTTGTTTTGATTAAGAATCATACAATAGTGCACACTTTCTTTCTAACAGACTGTAAGTAACTTTCTTCAGTCCTATTTTACGTTTCCTGATAATCTAATATAGGTATTCTTATAATAAAGTTGATTCGGGTGAGTAGTATTTCATTACTACTTTATGGACATTTTTTTAATCTTGATTCGCCGTATTCGTGCAACTATACATTTTTATTATTATTATTATTTTTTTTTTTTTTTTTTAAATTCTAGAACGTGACATTAAGTTGTAACCATAGCTGCTGGAATTGTAAAGAGCTACAAATTTATTTTAGGTGCTAAACATTCCCACATGGTTTATCGTCTAATAACTTTATAGATTCTACAGGGTCAGAGTTCCTTCTTAATTTCTTGGACTGTGGTTTGAATTTCAAACAGTGGAGTAGTGGATTCACGAATCATTATTTTCCGTTGAATTGTAACGAAAGGAAGACAGTAGCATTTTTGTGACGAGTTTAATTAATCTTTGAAGAAGTATAAAATGATGTATAGCAGTATCAATAATTTTGATTTTCACTTCACAGTCAAAGAAAAATATCTTGCTAAGATATGTATAAATAATGGTGAGTTTTGAAAAGGCCGAATAGAGCATTTACGTCTGTGAATGTCGCATTAGGAAACAGATGACCGTTACAATATCTGATGGCCGCACCCTCCACGAGCGTGTTTGATGATCTTATATTCCAGTTATTAAGACTTGGGGCAGAGCAATCGGCGTAAGAGCAGTAAATTAACGGCCTATTCAGAGTTAGTGAGGGTAGATGATATCAGCGGTCTGTTAGACTTTCATAAATCGCGGTGGGGAAAGTCTGAGATACAAGCGGTGATACAAGCGGTGAGGGATAACGCTGTAGCATGCACGGCGCGCCTGATTACGTCATCACATAGCAGCAGATCACGTCCACACAATATTTGTTTCTTAGAATAATCTCTGGAGTAATGAATGAAGGCATGTTGAGTCAAAAGCGGTTACCAGGCGCCATATTTCTACAAAAACTGAATTTTAAATTTAAAAAAAGTAAAACCATTCATAATTTAAAGAAAAGAAAGGACATATGTTACTAATTCGTTTCTTAGTTTTTACTGTTGTTGGAGCTTATCAGCGGATTTTTATTTTAAATATTTAACAATAGTTACAACAAGTCTTAAATTAAAACAGGAAACATTGTAATGAAAATTTTCACCCTTGAGGCAGACGTGGAGTGATAATTAAATCGATAACAGGAATCAAAAGAATTCATTTATTGAAATTAGTACGTTAAAAAACATGAAGAGCTAAAAAAAATTAATGCTTTCGAGTGACTGAAGCAGAATTGTCCACGTGTGTTAAATAAGAAAAATAGTACCGTAACACACTTAGTCAATTACTTCCATTTTTTTATAATCTTATTCTTCTTCTGGAAAATAAGGAAGTTAATAGCAACCTGCTGCTTCTCATCTGTGGTTAGTGATGGGTTTATGTTTCCTATCCTACCTTATTTTCCTCGCCTAACAATACTTTCCCTGTCACCATTTTTCAGTTATACTTCCCATTTTCGTTTCTAGATCTGGTTACCTTTATCAGTTCCTTCTTACCCTTCTGTTAGTTCCCATTGTTCTTCATTCACTAAGAAATAATTGGTAATCTTTCGCAATGTAACCTTTCGCAATGTAATCTTTCGCAGTGTATTCTTTCTACTTATTTTTTACACCTAATTTGACAGAACGTAGTGGATAAGCGGTTAACGCTCTGAACTCGTATTCGGGAGGACGCCAATTGGAATTCCCGTCTGGGCATCCAGATTTGGGTTTTCCATGGTTTCCCCGAATCACTCCAGGCAAATGCCGGATGCTTCCTACAAAACGATCCCAGACATTTCTCGCCTCTAATGACCGCGACGTAGACCCTTATGGCTTTACGCCTCGTCGAGGTCGTTACAGGCGGAATGGGACTGGAGACAAGGAACGTGAAGGAATTCGGTCATGGTCTTTTTGACGGAAGCATCCCGAAATTTTTCTGGAGTGATTTGTGGAAACCATGGAAAACCAAAATCTGTATGCCCAAACCGGGATTCGAACCGGCGTCTTCTCGAATACGAGGCCAGTACGTCAACATAGACGTGCCGTAAAGCCATGAACCTGATGAGAATTATATAAATTAGCTACTTTAAATTACCATAAAACTAATGATATATAGCATATTAAATTCCAAGTTGAAACTGTTATAACGTAAATAATGTATATAATAATTTGTCAGACAACTAATTACATTATCGTTGAATATAAAAATGCCAAATTTTGTAATGTAAATCAATCAATTTTCGTTCACTACATACATGCATGTAGTATAACGAATGCAACAAACTATTTCAAACACTTCAAATAATTTTCGTTTTTTACTTTTAATGAAAAATTTATATCTTTCCAAAAGTATACGTTTTTAATCTGCAGCTCTTTGATAGAAATATTCGAATATGTGAGTACTGTTACACCTTTAGACGGTATACAGTGAATTTTATTTCCATATTTTGTTACAGCTTGTACAGTTTGATAACATAGTACAGAGTTCCTGAACACCGCTCTTAATGCATGTTCTCTTTCGTAACAGGACGGACATTTTTTCCAACTTGAAGGAAAAATTATGTTCAACATAATAATAATACTATTTAAATTTACATGTTTGCGTTTGAGGGTTCAGAGGTATAATGAACGCTGGGTAAGCGTACTGAGTATAAAAAAAGCGGTTAAAGAAATTATAATAATTTTCAGCCAGGGGATAAGAAATATTACAGTTTCAACTTTTGTGATTAATTGGTTTGCATTAATTGGTTCTGAATAGTGGCCAACTCAGCATTCAACTCACTACGAAAATAGAAGAAAATGGAAAATAAGCGATTTTGGATGTCTTCTTCCTACAGGATTTCCTTCGACGTGTTTTAATTTCATTCGCAGGTGGAAAGGAAAAGTATACCACCTTGATGAATGGATATATCAAACACGTGACAGCTTCTGACTTCACCAACTGATCAGCTATCCCACTTCCTTTTATTCCTGTATGTGATCTCACGTAAAATAACGCAATACAGTTGCCAATTTCTTCCAACACCATCATAGCCCAGATTATTTTGTATATCAGATGGCGCCTCCTCACATTGCTAATAATATGATGGAGACTCGCAAATCTGATGGCACAATTGTATTTAACCCAACGATCTAAGCATCTTCTGATACCTTGATAATCGTATCTATCTCCACAGTGTGAATTGTCTGTTAGTAGTGTTTAAAGGCGGGGATGCGGACAGTTTTTAATTGATTTTAATTGAATTGCGTGGGGTCCTTAATTGATTTTAATTAATGTTAATTGATTTTAATTGATTTTAATTGATTTTAATTAATGTTAATTGATTTTAATTGATTTTAATTGATTTTTAATTAATGTTAATTGATTTTAATTAATGTTAATTGATTTTAATTGAGGCTAATTGATTTTAATTGATTTGCGGGGGGGAGCCTTAATTGATTTTAATTGATTTTAATTAATGCTAATTGAATTGCGGGAGGGGTCTCACATCTGTAACCTCAGATTGATCTTATTATTTCCTTATGTACAGCGGTCAGCGGACAGTTTTTTCCCCATGTATTCTTATGGAGGATGGAGTGAGCCCACTTTTTCCCCCATGGCGGGGAGCCTTAATTGATTTTAATTAATGCTAATTGAATTGCGGGGAGGGGGTCGCACATCTGTAACCTCAGATTGATCTTATTATTTCCTTATGTACAGCGGTCAGCGGACAGTTTTTTCCCCATGTATTCTTATGGAGGATGGAGTGAGCCCACTTTTTCCCCCATGTATTGCTTATGGACCTGTCTTTGCAGACAGTTTGGAGCGGAGGGGAGCCAAGGAACTAGGGGAGTTTAATTGAATGCGGGTTCGTAATTGAATGTGCACAGCTGCGCCACACCCTAATTATCGCTCCCCTCGCAGCTGCATGATGCGGGTTCGTAATTGAATGTGCACAGCTGCACCACACCCGGAAGCCATCAATTATCGCTCCCTCGCAGCTGCATGATGCGGGTTCGTAATTGAATGTGCACAGCTGCACCACACCCGGAAGCCATCAATTATCGCTCCCCACGCAGCTGCAGGATGCGGGTCCGTAATTGAATGCGCCACACCCGGAAGCCATCAATTATCGCTCCCCCACGCAGCTGCATGATGCGGGTTCGTAATTGAATGAGCACAGCTGCGCCACACCCGAATTATCGCACCCCACGCAGCTGCATGATGCGGGTTCGTAATTGAATGAGCACAGCTGCACCACACCCGAATTATCGCTCCCTCGCAGCTTCAGCCCCACCCGGCGTCAGTTTGCAGCCATGCCTCGTCTAGTGATGTTGTTCTCCTCTGTCTACCAACTCAACGCTGGTGATACGAAACGTTTGACGATAGGGTTATCGTCCAAACACGAGTTTGAACCTGTTGTTGTTCTGGAAAAAGTGGGACACAATAAAATTGTTTTAACATACGACGAATGGAACGTCCTGATCCAGGTATTGGACGTAGTGTCCGAGTTATTCAACGCCGGCACTGACAGCATCCCACTTGGTGAGCACACTGTCTCCTGCCGAACGATTGCCGGGGTGAAGACTGTTTGTTTCCACCTCAATGACGATCCTTCCAGCGGCGTCTTCTTCGGCCAGTCTACTTGGAGGAACTTCGTCGACGCGCAGCCGGCCGTGACCAACGCCTTGACCGTCAAGCAGAAGTGGGGCTACTTGGTGGCACGATATTATACTGAATTTGTGGACATTCTAGCTAATAAAGTGCTACGAGACTTCAATATGGCTACAGTGCAAAAACTGATTGACATGCATATTAATAATGTTCGTGTAGCTCAAGTGACATACAGTTCATCATTGGATTATGCGCAATTAAGACTTGAACTCATTGCATATAAAAATTTGTTAGTATCTGATGATGTAAATAATATTGTAATTAAGAATTATGAACCTGGATATGATGTTTGTGGGCCTTATTAACTAAAGTGTTTAAATCGCATCAGCATACTACAAGGTGTTTGTGAGTGAATTGGCTGACAAAGTGTTGAGTGACTACTACACATGTACTGCCTCAGTGTCGAAGTTAATGGATATGCACATCAACAACGTTCATCCTATTCATGTGTCTTACAGTTCTACAATTGACTTTGGGCAATTAAGGAATGAAATAGTTGCATACAAAAATTTGATTGTACTTAATGATGTATGCAGAATTGTAAACAGTAAAGAATAAAATCATTTTACCAGATTTTTCTTTTGTCATTTCACCTATCCTAATTAAATAATAAGATAGTATATATTTTATTTAAATCTTTTATTTCACCCACCATTGGGCAATTAAAAATACATTTTCAACAGCGCATATAGCGTTACAAAATAAGGCGTTTTCATGCTTATTCATAATTGCTTCTGTCTTGCTACTAAATAAGATATTAGATTTGAACTGATATAAATGTCACCACCGAGGTTGGTGGTGTAACGGTTAGCGTTCTGACCCGCCCGGGTATCCAGATTTGGGTTTTCCATGGTTTCCCAAGTCACTCCATGAAAACGCCTGGATGCTTCCTTCAAAAGGCCGTGGCTGAATTCCTTCCCATTCCTTGCCCCCCCATCATTTCCCGTCTATAAAGACATCGCTGTTAAGAGACATTAAACATAAAAAAACACAAGTTATCATTGTCTTATAGTCTAAATTACGAGATACCACTTCCTGAACTATCAACGGAAAATAACCTTCTGGTTTTTCCAATACCTTTCTTTTCTTCCACAATACCTTGCAAAAATGTGTTCTACAACAGCCGATTTTGTTGGTTGGCCTGGTCTTGCCTATCACTGATGTTCTTTATTTATTACTAGCTGAGGTACCCGGCTTCGCTCAGAGAGTTGATGTGAGATAGTGTAGTAATTGTAATAAAATGATAAACATTAAAATGTAAGAGGTAATTTTTTTTTATTGAAATCATTTTCTAACTTTTCGAATACTTGTTTATGAACACCATTTTTCATTTTGTTATCCGGGGTATATATGTACAAATTTTTATAATTTTCTGCTCGATAGTATAGACCGCGAGAGAAGCAGGAGTCTTTGGGGTTGATGCCGCAATGTTTTAAAGTTTGTCTTTGCGCTGTGTTAATTGTAAAACTATATGATAATTTGATTGAAAATTGCAGTCTTTTCAGTAAAGATCAGAGATATTCTGAGGATTAATACTATGTGTTTCGATTCTGGAGTTTCCCCGGTCATGTAATGTAGAACTTCCTGTGGAGGTGCTTCCAGTGGAGGTGATCGAATTTTTCCATTCATGCAACAGAATCCTGGTGTTTCTCCACTGAATTTTTTCGCGTTGCAAAATTGTTAGATGTTATCCATTTTTTCCGATTACGAAGTGGTTGTTTTTGTTATATTGTTTTGTCGGGTCCTAGTGGAGTGCTTCATTTTTCAGGTTATACTGTTTACTTGTCCTCGTCCGCGCTTCTCGTAGGGTGATATTTTCATGGGTGGCTTGCGTCCGCAGTCTTCTATTATAAGATTGTGTCGCAATTCATGATTCTTTAATTCGTTCATTTCGTTGTGCTCATTCACGTTCGCTGAGAACATAAACGTGCCTCGCGCTCTTCGACTGTTTCGTTGATTCGCTGTTCTTTTTGTTTCGTTCGTTGGCAACGTAAACGTGCCTCGCGCTCTTCGATTGTTTCGTTTTTTCGCTGTTCTAGAGGGCGAAACTTCCACCCCTTCTATCTTCAAAATCACGCCCTTGAGGTAAAAATCAGAAACCTTCTTCATGTATAAAGGTTGAAGGTTACCACGCCATTTAACCCCCTTGATCGTACCGGGACTCGTTTTTTAGTTTTAGCGGCACGCACATTGTACGCTTACAGATCAATTTTTGATACGGAGGTGGGTAAAGAACGTGCTTGAAGTGTGTAACTTATATGTAAGCAACCAGGTTAGTATGGATATCACCCGAAAAATTAATGCTATGGAAAAGCCTTTCTTTTTTTTTCTGGCTTCACCTCGTTGACGTCAAAATCGTTAGAAGTGGGAAAGGACCGGGGAAAGTAACTGGAAGAAATTCGGCAGTGACCTTTTGAACAAACCAAGGCGAAAATTCAGATGTGGGTGCCCGGACAAGGATTCGAAACCGCATCTTCCCGAATGCAAATCTCATGTGTATTAGTGTCAGGCCACGAACTAAGGGATCACCATCGTAAGTGGATAAATTATTAGCGTACCAGTATGGCTTTACACCTCGTCAACATCGACATCATTAGAGGCGGGAAAGGATTGATGCAGGGAACGGTCACCTGGAGTGATTTGGGGAAACCATGGAAAACCAGAATATGGATGCTCAGACGGAGATTCGAACCAGCGCCCTTCTGAATGCATGGTCAGAGCGTTAACACTCACCCACCACGCTCGGTAATTTTCGTGGACAATACTGAAAAATATCTATTCTGAGAAGTATATATTTTTTTTTTTTGCATGGTGCTTCGATAATTATGAAATTTCCAAACATCTGAAATGACTGGTTATGCAGATATTGCTGCTACCAGAGACACAGGGAAATAGTGTGAACGTTGACAAAACATCTTTAGCTGGGACGCTGCATGTTAGAGACTAATACAGTAACTATAATCAACTACACAATCTTGCTACTTATCCCGTTTCTTTGACAGAGGCATATTGCATACTGTACAGATATTGAGTGACCAAGACTTACTAACTGCGATAAGTTCGGCGAAAGACGTTTGTGACGGCGAGTGTTTTGGACAAAGTTTTGTGCATATTCTTACGGCTCGTACCGAGCGTGGTGGGTGAGCGGTTAACTCTCTGGCCTCGCATTCGGGAGGACGCGGGTTCGAATCCCCGTCCAGGCATCCAGATTTAGGTTTTTAACGGTTTACCTAAATCATTCCAAGCGAATGCCGGGGTGTTTCTTTCAAAAAGGCGATGGCCGAAGACCTCCCCGTTCCTTGTCTCCAGTCACATCCCGCCTCTAATGACCTCGACTTCGACGAGGCGTAAAGCCATAAGTAAAAAGAAAAAAAAATCTTAAGCCCAGTACGTTTTCCTTTACTTTAGAATTACCTTAAATTTTCTACTGCAGAGACTAAATGCTGATCAGTGCAAATGATTACATTCGTCCACGTTTCAGACGATGCAGGTTTAATTTTGAGACTGGTTGGTGAATTTTTTAATGTTCGACAGTGTCATACAGGTGATTTCGTGTTTTTTTTTTTTCAATGCATTCCACACTTACACTGATCGGCCGGAACATTATAACTACCAACCGACTATCGATATAAACCCGTCCAGGTGAAAGCAGCGTCGCGAGGAATGGCTGCTAGTCAGACACACGCATGCTGCATGTAGTATCAGTGAGCGCGCTATCAGTGTTTAAAATGGGGAAGGCTTGCGATCTATCTAAGTTTGACCCATTGCAGATTGCGATGGCCCAGAGGCTCAGCACGAGCATTACGGAAACTGCTATATATCGGGTGTCCGAGCAGTGTTGCGGCGAGTGTCTTCAACAAGTGGCGAAACGAAGGTGACACCATGTCCAAACGTCGAGTGGTTGGGCGGCCATCCCCATATTACACATGTCGGACGTTGTAGGCTGGGCAGACGTAAAACAGGACAGGCGGTGGGCGAACTGTGACGGAACTAACATCAGACTTTAATGTTGGGCAGAGTACAAGTGTACCTGAATACACAGTGCACCGAACACTCCTAACGATGGGCCTCCGCAGCCGACGACACATGCATGTGCACCACGACATCGGCAACTGCGACTGAAATGGGCACGAGACCATCGTCACTGGACGTTGGCGTAGTGGCAG
>JARYHS010012869.1:0-25243 GCA_031002005.1 Vandiemenella viatica | reverse complement strand
TCGTAGTGTAATTTGTTTATTCTTTTATCTGATTCCGTGATGAGACTTAAAATATCATCAAATATCACATTAAATAAAAACAGAAGTATAAAAACCACAACAGAACTCATTCAGAACATTAAAGACACACAGATCCAGAACACTTTTATCGTATGACATTGAAATCAAGTTCAGTAATATCCCAATCAAAGAAACCATAGAATTAATCAACACAAACCTTATAACATACAAAAACACTACCCAGCAACCATATAGAAGTAGTCAAAAGCACAATACAAATCCTGACTTTGAAAATTATTTCACTTTTCAGTAATAAATATTACCTACAACAGGAAGGACTGCCTGTGGAGTCTCTAATCTCAGGCACGTAAGTCAATATATTCATAAACTAGATAGAAAGGGAAATACTGGAAAAACTAATCCCCCAGGAAGGATATAAGTTCCTTTATTGGTGGAGACATGTGATTAAAGCTTTCAATTATAAAGTAAATAGTTACAATTGTTGTTAGTGAGGTGAAATAAAAACATTTTTCACTTTGTAATAGAGCTTCAAAACTGGCTAATACTCCATTCTTTTTTGCTAGTTTTTTGATCTAGAGATAAGCTGAAAGCTTGATAGATTAAATACAGCCAATTGTAATTAAACCTTTAGGTATATCTAATTTAATATCTACAATTTTTGTGTAACTAAAAATAAAATAAATAAGAAAACCTAATAATACCCTCCCATACTTAATGACGTTCCGAGCCTAATGGCCCGTTTTTCTATTTGTGAGCAAGGCAGATGCCGAAATATTGTGTAGTTGTTTGTCAGCATTAGTGTTCTCTCATCGCATCCGTCCACTTTGGTATGTGGTGGGTTAATTTCCCTTTCTTTTCTTATTTATATCGCCTAGAAGCCGCTTCCATTTTCCTTAGTTGCATCATAAAAATAAAATAAATAAGTGTTATACATTCACATCATTGTAGATTGTTGCTAAGACATATTTAGACTTTTGTTTTGCCCAAAATATAAGTTTTTTTCCATTATTATTAAAGTATAAAAATAACAATAATCTGCTAGAAATACAACAAATAAATGTAATAAATAAATAATTGTAAATGTCCGACTTCTGCTTCGATAGTATCGATTTAAAAAAATCGATTGTAGATGTAACTTCATAAATGCTAAGAGATATTTATTACTTCAGTCTTAAATATAATAGTTTCTTGATCACTTATTTCAGTCTTAAATAGTTTCATATTTACTTATTTCCTGTTAGGGTTGAAAGGATGAGGGAAATTGGTGAAACGATCAAGGAGTTGCATGAAAGGATCAGGGTTATTGAGGCTCGTCCTGCGGGAGCTCAGCCTGTGGAGGCACAACCTGTGGTGGCTGAGCATGTCGAGGCTCGTGCTATAGAGGCAGAAAGTAGAGATAGTGGGTTGGAGGAAGTCGAGAAGGATGGGTGGGAGCTGGTAACAGGTCATAGGAGAAATCTTGTTAACAGGATGAAGAAACCAGATACTTTAGAAACTGTGGGGAAAAATAAGTTTGACCTAATGCCAGTGTCAGAAGAAGAGGCTCATGTAGATGTAGGAGTAGGTAAGATGCAGCAGGCTTTTAAGAATAATGGAGTTCAAGGAAGAAAATAGGAAAAAAAGGGTTCTGCTGCTAGGTAGTAGCCATGGGAAAGGTGTAGGCCCTCTTCTGCAGTCTCAGTTAGGTATAGGTTACCAGGTCGCAAGTTTTTTCAAACCTAGTGCAACATTAGGCCAGGTAATAGAGGATATAGGTTTACTTTGTAGGAGTTTCACTAAGGACGATAGAGTAGTGATAGTGGGGGGTATGGGGAATAGTATTGATATAAACGCATGTTACAGTATAGAGTGACCTGAGGAAGGTGGCGGCCACAATTGAATTATGCTGTGAGGTGGGTAAATGTGGAAACAGAAGTGCTACTTGGAAAGGCATTATTTCCATCTTGGGGGTTGTGCCTTTGAGCACCATTAGTAGGTGGGGTTTCACTAGGCATGGCCTACACCTAAATAGAAGGGACAAGCGGGGTACTTTCTGAGTTGTTAGCAAAAACAGTAAGGGAACCCATTTCCAGTGTTGATGGGGTCAGGGCTGTGCCTGTTTTAGGTTAGGGGCTGCTGGTGAAGGGGTAAATAGATGATCAAAGTGATATTGATTGTAGATCCATGATGGGTACTGATTGTAGATCCATGATGGGAAATATCACAGATGCTAAAGAAATAGATGAAGTTGCTGAAACAGTAACTAACTGGATAGAACTGGGATGGAGGAGGTAAATGCTGAAAATATAAAGCCATTAATAAGGGTGTTACTGGTGAACTGTAGAAGTATAATAAACAAAGCAATCGAATTTGCAAACTTAATAGAGATACACGAACCACCAGTAATAATTGGGATAGAGAGTTGGTTGAAAGAAGAACTAGACAGTGAGGTTTTTCCCGATGGTTACAGAGTGTACCACAGAGATAGAGGAGCAATTGGTGGAAGAGTTTTCATACTAGTTAACAAAAACTACCACAGTTTCACTTGTATTCATAGATCATGACCATGAGTTACTTGGTGTAGATTTCTGGGGTAACAAAAAAGAAAAAATCAGGGTGTTGGCTGCTTACTGCATTGAAAGAATTATAGATGAAAATGAGGCTCTTGAGGGGAAATTAAATTCATACTCAGATTTTAGAGGTGAGAATAGAATGGTCATTAATGGTGGGGATTTAAATTTACCAGTCGTAAACTGGGTAGGAAATAAGATAAATAATGATAGGGAACAGAGATTTTTCAAATATCTTGATAAAGGGAAGGAGGTTTGACTCAAGTCATAGAGCAGAACATGAAGGGACAAAACATCTTGGTTATCTTTCTAATAAAACTGGGCAATAACCTTGTGGAGTGTCAAGTAATTGAAGGAATAAGCAATCATGAAGTAGTTCTGATGGATATTAGAGGATTCAGTAAACCAGCATCCAAAATTGAAGGGGGAAATAGGTGCATTTATATAAAGGCACAGATTTTGAACTTGAAGAGATATTTCAGGGAAAGTTCAGGAAATGGAAGGAAGGCACATACAGTAGTGTCAAAGTGGGAATAGTTCAAGGATATAGGAAACGGGGAAGAAAAATTTATTCCAAAACAGAAAATAAAGAGAAGTAGGGAACTAGTGTACTATAATAAGGAGGTGAGGAGGTTAAAGAGGTTGGTAAGAAGAGAACATAACAAAGTTAAGTGACAGCAAGGTAGTAGGGAATATTTAAAACAACTAAACAAGGATTTAATTATTGGTAAGAGGGTGGCTAAAATGGGTTTATGAAGAGTATTATCAGTGCAGGGGGACCTTTGACTGATGCAGCTAGAAATATCTAAGGCTGTGTTAGAAAACTGAGGGAAAAGGAGGGTGTTGAGACACTTATAGATAAGGATGGAGATGAAGTTACTGAGGATTTGAAAAAGGCAGAGATTTTAAGTATCTTGTTTAGTGAATGCATTAGGGACAATGAATCAGAAATGGGAGGGTCTAAATTGGAGAATGAGCTTAACAACACAGTTAGAAATGAGCAGACCAAAAAATTTGAAATTCATCCTGAAGGAAATAAGAAAACTGAAAAAAAACATACAGTGGCTGGTGTAGATAATATTACTACAGATACCTTAAAGATAGCTGGATGTGACATTTTATCTTATCTTGAAATATTATTTAAATTGAGTCTGGATACTTGCTGCTTATTAGAGTACTGGAAAAGTGTGATAGTTGCACCGGTACATAAAGGAGGGGTGAGAAATGGAGTCAAAAATTATAGGCCAATCAGTTGGTAGGTAAATTAATAGAGACTGTTAGGATACCACATCATAAATATATGTGAGGAGGATAAGTGGTTTTCAAGTAGGCATGATGGCTTAAGGGCAAGGATATTCATGTGAATCTCAGTTGGTGGGATATATTTCAAGATATTTCAGATGAAATGGACAAGGGAGGCCAAATTGATTGTGTAGCACTAGATCTTTCAAAGGCTTTTGTAGTAGTAAATAAGGTAAAAATCTTCGGAGTGGATGAGAAAGTGATTTACTGGGTAGAATAATTTTTAAAACGTAGAAAACAGAAAGTTAGTGTAGGAAATGCAGGATCAAAAGTATCAAGGTAGTGTATTGGGACCATTGCTATACATTATTCTAATGAATAATTGTGTTGATTGTTTACTATCTGAAATTAGATTATTTGTTGATGACACAATTGTATATAAAAGGATCAAAACTGTAGAGGACTGTAAACAGTTGCAGTGTCATCTGGACAGGATATCTAGTTGGTTTGGTAAACAGCGGATGAAGATAAATGCAAAGTGGAGCCAGCTTATTAGATACACAAATAAAAAGCTAAAGGTTGATTATGATTATTAGGTGGGGAAAGAATTGTTTACTGAAGACTTGAATTGTAAATATCTTGGAATAATATGCTTAAGGACTTAGGATATTTACATATTGAAAAGGAAATAATTAGAGATGTACTGACTTTTGTATATAGGTTGGAAAGTAGATTATTACCAAGATATGTGACTATATTAGTACAAAAGAATAATGATGTACGTAATTATAAGACAAGGCAGGCAAATCATTTCCATTCGACTTATAATAAAAGTAGTAAAGCACAGAAAACAGTGTTGCCAAAGGTTTAAAAATATTTAACAAATTACCTGAAGAAATAAAAAGGACCAAAATTGTTGGAAGTTTTAGAGAAAAGCTGGGTAAATGGTTAGAGGAAAGAGATTGTAATATTTTCTCATGAAGGAGTTCATTGAAATTAACACTTTGTTTATATTTGTTTTTTCTGTTTTTATGTTTAATATGATGTATGAATTGTAATTGTATATATATATATATATATATTAGCTACAGGCTATTTGAAAATAAATAAATTACACTTAATAACAAGCTTAACTGGGCAGGACACAGCGGACAGATAGTAGGAAAAGGTTTCAAAACTGCACTTGTTGGAGAGAATAATGAGCAGATGTACGAGAGAAGTAAAGGAATTAGGTTACAACTCTTTGGTCAGACCATTGCTTCAATATAGTAGTGTAGTTTGGCACCCACATTTTGACTATCAAATACAGCAGTTGGAGGAGGTGGAATAGGGGGCTGCTAGATTTGTTTCTGCGAATTATCACAAAATGCAATTGGTAACAGATATGATAAAAGAGCTGGAATTGGATTCATTGCAAGACAGGAGGAGGGTGAAGATGGTAAGGGAGCTTGCATAATCCACGTAGCTCCGTTTTGGCCTCCTGTGAACTCCCCCCCCCCCCCCCACGTAGCCCTACGGGGGTTTTGCCTCTATCGCCCCCCCCCCCCATGTAGCACTTAGCTTTCCCCCCCCCTTTTGATTCAAGAAGAGAAGACATTATCTACGGTTTTCTCCCTTCAGACGATTGTAAATTACATAAGTAGATAATTAACTGAGGGAAATAAATATTCACATGCCGTTGTGTGTTCTGTTCCTCATTTTAACTGTGAAAACTGTTATGAAAGGAAAGCTACATGACTTGGAACCCCGCCCCCTCCCCCTCCCCCCAACTAGCCCAGCTCATCCTTCCAGGCACCCCCCCCCCCTTGACCGAGCCACGTGGTTTATGCACGCTCCCTAATGAGAGTGTACTAGGTTTATATTGGTGATGGGGCATGGAAACATATTGGTAAAGGAGAAGACTGTGAGCTCAAAAAGAAAAATCTGCCTCAGGGCGTCAGTGCTATTATGTATCAAAATATGTTCATTTTGCTGGTGATGTAGCATTGGATTTTCCATACAGAATTCCATACCATTTAGTGCACTTGTGTCTTCAGTCAGACATTACTGTTGTAATCACTAAAACTGGATCCCACATGATCCCAAGCGTGTGTTTTTCCACTTTCATTTAAAAGAGGCTAAACAACTGCTTAATATCACATGGAGAGGAAGCATCCTAGGACCCATGAAATTTTCAAATACCTTGCAGTTATGCTTAATTGTTCATTGATATACAGATATGACCAGAATAAACCTCCCAAGAAAATGACCAGCAGAAAATTGTGCTAAATTACAACCAACACAAAGAAACGAAACAGGCTTTGTTTTATTATTTACAAATTCCACGAGAAAATTGCATTAACTAATTACATCGGTAATGTACAATGCTTGTAAATTTGTCACTTGTGTTTATAGTTTCAGTGTGAATTCAACATACATGTAGTATGAGATACGAAAATTCGGAAGCATTAGCATTTGGAACAAGGTACAGTTTATTGTATATTGGTTAGGTTGAAGCATCGCCAGCATGTTTGTTTTTGAGGCATGGAGAGATATTAGTGTGAGAATTAAAAGTAATGCATGGAAAGGAAAAGATGACCATGGCCACAAGCTGGCACTCAATTTCAGGCACAAGAAGGGTGTAGGAAGATTTTATTTTTTTTGGGTAAGGGTGTGAGGGATTGGAATAAGTTACCAAGAGAAATCATGAATAATTTACCAGAAACGTTGAAAGAATTTAAAGCTAAAATTTGCAGAGGGCAAATGTAGGCGGGTGCAGGAAAGGGGGGAGGATGGGTGTGGAGGGAAATTGCCACGGGAGCGTGCACTCCATCGCAATTTAAGCATTATTATCTGCGGAGGGCGTTACTGATAACTTTATTTTGCCTCTGTACCAGACTTTCTTGTTGCTAAGTTTGCGGTGTAGATCAGAACGTTGTTATTTTTGGAACTGACCTTAATATAAATAGTCCTAAAACACGGATAAATTTGAAAGAGCAGAAATGTTGACTGTAATTGTCACATCACCGGAATGAACGAAAAAGGGAGAGGACGTTTGGAACTGTATTGTGAGGTAGCACTTCGAAAATAACCTATCTTAGTTCGCATTGAAGTTAGATTAAATTGCTTTTTTTCTCTCTCTCTTTTATCGTTAGGCTTTGTGTGTTGTCTTTTAAGATTACACTTGAAGAATGTACGTCTGCAGGAAAGCACTCCAGGTTTTGAGAGAAAACTGTTAACAAATGCACAAGAAGAAACAGCGATAGTGGAATCTGAGCTAGAGGTTAAAATTAAAGATGTTACTGTGCTGGTAGTGGCAGATGAATTTTTGTGGATAGTAGGCGGGAATAAATATAATAATGCTTATGGACGGAATTTCAGTATGTATTTTGTCACAGATAAAGTCGTTCTGTGCTTGTGGACTAAGTAAGATATATAGCGCAAATGTGCCAGCAGATGTTATCGCAGCAGAATATTGTCTCTGGTAGCAAACGTTGGTGCTGCCATCTGTTGATTAGTATGCAAACTGTCGGCTGATGGAATGGAGCAAGGTATGACGAGCGGTCAGTAAATGTAGTAAAAACCATAACCAAGAAGTATTTGGCTATCGATATCTACTTTTGCTTTGTTGCTGAATAGGAGCGATGTTGCGCGGAAGTAATTTCATACACGCGACGTGGTCTGTAGGGTATCCATCGGAGCAGTTCTCGCGCACTTCGGAGGCGGCTCTGTGGCTACTTAAGAGGGAGCGTAGGCCGCGTTCGGTATACTTACCTGGCGTAGGGGTTACCGTGATCATGAAGGCGGTTCCTCCAGGGTGAGGCTCTTCCATTGCACTTCGGTTGGGCTGACCCCTGCGATTATCCCTAATGTGGATAACTCGGGCGCATAATTTTGGTAGTCGGGACTGCGTTCGCGCTGTCCCGGTCTAATGAAATCCAAATATGGGGTGGATCAGCGTTGCTGACTGGTCCCCGTGTGTATATG
Source organism: Vandiemenella viatica (assembly GCA_031002005.1). Lineage (NCBI taxonomy): Eukaryota > Metazoa > Arthropoda > Insecta > Orthoptera > Morabidae > Vandiemenella > Vandiemenella viatica. The sequence goes on along the minus strand of JARYHS010012869.1, from coordinate 17,465 downwards.
TGTTTCACAGGATGTCTGTATTTACGACGTTAGGCATGCGGAGCGTTGATGAAAGTGAGGTAAACATCTGTTCCGTAGCACAGGTCTTTTGTTTCTTTGCAGATTGGAGGTGTTCTGCGTATTTCAGTATGAAAGGGTTGTATGGGATTTTCTCTATTGTGTAATAATATTACTGTCGCTTGTTTGGTATATTGGGTTTTTCCGACTGCAATGCGTTAGACGATCCGAATATAAGCACTTTGAATCGGAAGTTATTATGTAGTTCTGAATTCCATAATATTCCTATTTGTCTCTCTTATCTAGCCAGCTGCATTGAAAGTTTTTTCGCGTGGACGTCAGTGGTACTCTCTGTTGGTAAAGAGGGGAAACTTGTCTTAGTTGTAACTCGTGCTGCTCTCTGTCGATGAAGCTGCCAATTATTGAAACTAGAAATGAGTTTCAGCTGCAATATAACTGTCAACTGTACAGTGGTGTCACCGTGTCGAGCTTTGCTCGTAGTAAGTAGCGGTGGAAAATTTATGTGCGTCCATTTTAGGCGAATGAGGTAGCACAGATTGCTTTGACTATGTTACGTTGGCGGCGCAACTCATACGAGTTTTCTGTGTCGTGAGTGGATATATGGTGCGAAAAAAGGTTTTGCTGTTACTCTGGTTTCCCTTCAAATCGCATAAATCTTTCGCCTTTTACTAAAGATTTCCGTGGAGGGGAACATTAAATGAGTCTATAACCAAATTTTTGTAGTGCCCGGCTATTGTTGGGCCAATAAAGAACCAACCATAGACTGTCTGTTTTAAAACATTTGCGTGTAGTGATAATGTATGTATAGTGGAAGTGCGTTAAAAGTTATTGAGGAGGTAGGAAGATATTTTGTGCGACTTCAGGAGTGTTTGTATTTAGTGTGCTCCGTCTTTGTTTTTTGATCCGTCACAGGAAAACTGTGAAAGTGCTTCCGTCTTGTGGGAGAGTTAGTGACTAAACCAAGTGTCTGTTCCCTTGTTTGGTCGCCAGGCGGCACGACGGGTCGTTTCTTACGGTAGACCATAATTTGAATGTTAATATCTTTCGAGTGGCTTCTGTGCATTTTGTGCCGCTGCAATTGATGTAACTTGTCCAATAAAAGTACCTGAGGTAGAGATGGTAGAGTGGGGCCTAGTTTTTTGACGATATAGTAAAAATTTATTTCCTCGTCTCAAAGGACTTTGGTACCGACGTTACTAGATTTAAGAAGGTTTGCAAGCGATAATAATCTAGATCATACTTCACAGGATCATTTCTGTAGTATGTCTTCAATTCTCTCTAGTTCAACACTGGAGTAGATGCAACCACGATGATGAGAGGTAGCACTTCCTCAGAGCGTGAGGCGTGCGGTGAGAATTCTGACGGATTCTTGTCGCAATCGATGACCGTTCACCACTTTCCTAGGGAAGTGGGATGGGGAGTGTGCTTTCCGAGTGGTTTGCTTTTATAATTGAATTGAACATAGAAGTGAGAAATCTTTAAAGGGGGAAAGTAGACGTTAATATTCTGTTGCAGATTTTAGAACCAAATGGTGGAAAGTGAAAGCTCATTATTTGCTCTGTACTGGTTAAGTATCAGTTGAGAGTGGAAGGGATTGCCAGCACTGCAAAAGTAATGTTAGTGGGAGCTTACATCATTGACACATAGAGGACATCTAAATAAGTGTGATCTACAACCGGTACCTTTGCCTGTGTCAGCAATGCCATTGAAACAATAGCTGCACACTTTGCATTTAATCAAGAGTGTAGGAAATATAAGAACACAGAAATATTCGAGTATTAAATTTGTTAGTAGTGAGCATTTTGCATATTTTGATGGCATTTCTCTGAAGAAAGTTTTACAAGAGTCTCACTACTGCCAAGCAGCAAATGCCCTAGACCAGCGTTTCTCAACCTTTTTCAACATGAAAACCAGTAAATTGACAAAAATAAAGTTGCAGACAACTAGCTGATGTGGGCATAATTTCTTACTTATGTGTGTATTATTAACATCTGGGGCATAGTTTACTGTAACATTCTAACATAATAAATAAAAAACAAAACTTTCAATTCCTACGGAAACACATTTATGAAACTGGGAGTGAACTATTAAAACTGAATTACATACTGACATTGCCCTTAATATTTAAAAGTAAAATGAGTAATAAAGTTACTGTAGGCTGGATGCTACACTATGCCACTGACCTACATGCACAAAACAAAATACATGAAATAAAACCTGAAAGTTTTTATTGCTGTGTGCATCACTGCACTTATGTTACCAACACCTAATGCAAGACCATCAGAAACGAGTAATAATCCTTAAATGAAACTTGCTCTCTTTGACGTATTTAGTTAATTGGTTATTGTAGGAACAATGCTGTCCTATGCTCATATCGCGGAAAAGCCAGTGTTTAACCTATTTATCCCCAAATTTTAGTAAATATTTTGAGGATGAGCAGTTAAAGATCTGGTATGGGGGGATCATAATAGAACCATTAATTTTCCAGTGGGGATTTCTATAGATGGTGTAAATCTAATTACAGTCAGGTGATGACAATGTCACCATAATGGTGAATGAAAGCAAGTCTGATAGGCAGTAGTAATAATTTGCATTTGTATTTCATGTTTTTAAATCGGTGACACATAGGAGTAAGATGGACCAGTCCTCAGGACTGTATGGATGAGACAGCTGCATTTGGAATAGCTGCAGTGTTGGTGAAGTAAAACATGACAAACATACATGGAGCCAGAAATAGGGAGAGTTATTTGAAAATAAGTGCAGTGAAATGATTTCTATTTCCTGAAGCAATATATCTTTTCTAATAGTAAAGCCAGTTTTAATATTATTATTTTAAAAAAGAAACAAAAATCTACACTGAATAAAGATTGAGTAAAGAAGTGTTTGTATTTGTAAAATGCAGAGTGTCATACATGAGAATGATTGACACATTATTATTGTGATTAATTACAAGGGAGTCAATGAGTGTGGTACAAAAGAAGCAATTCTGGCATAGATAAATACTTGATGGGCGGACCAAGAATAACAGAGATATTCTTTTTGGCGTTCTTCGATTTAGAAAAAGCTTTTGACAATGTTAGGTGTGGCAAAATTTTCAAAATTTTAATGAAGTTTGTCTAAAATATAGTGATAGAAAAATAGCTTTTTATGTATGTAAGAATGAAGTGGTTGTAATAAAAGTAGCATCATGAGATACATACATCTGTTACTGTGGATGTTGGACAAGGTTAAGGAAAATTGAAGCATTTGCAATATGGAACTGCAGAAGAATTCTGAAAATTAGATGAAGAGATAATGTGCAAAATGTACGTGTTTTGGAAATGATGGGTAAAGAAGGAAGGTTGCGAAAGAGACTTGCAGATATAAGATAGATAGATAGATAGATACATATATTCACTTTGATCCCATGTGAGAATAATCTCGGGGATGTGGAACAGTACATACACTTATTAGTAATGTCAATATTACTATATAATTGATAATATTATTATATATTGACAACAAGTTAGCAACAACCCATTAGTATAACCAATATCTCCTGTAATCTACAAATACAATCCCGTGTTAATTAATACTTATTATGTGGAACAGTGTATACACTTGTTACCAGCATCTAATAACCAGTTATTTTCTTACCAACCAGTTACCATGATATGTTTCACTGTAATTTGTGACTACATATTATATTATGTTAGTTGCTATTTATGTGGAACAGTACACAAACCTATTAGCAATATCAATTATATTACCAACAACTCATAAGCAGTCAATTACTGTAAAACCTGTTAGTATGATAATTTTTCACAGCAGTTTTTGAGTGCATGCTATCCCATGTTAGTTCCTATATAATAAGATCCAGGATACTGGGTCAAATTTTAAGAGACGTGAGAATGGTTAATCTGTTAGTGGAGGGAACAGTTCAGGATAAGAATTAACTGTAGGTGAAGACAGAGAATACGTGAAGTATATAGTTAAAGATGTAGGATGTAAGGGGTATGTTGAGAGTAAGAGGTTAGTGCAAGGCAGGAAAAGATGGAGGATTGCTTCAAACCAGGCAACACTGATGACAGAAAAAAACTATGTCCCTGTGGCAATTTCTGTATCAAACTGTTTATGATACATACAGCTTTTTCCTTTAAAAATATTTCTGTCTTCACACCTTCTTGGTAACTTATTCCAATCCTTGACTTCCCTAGCTTCAAATGAAGAATTAAACAAATATGTCTAGTACAGATTTGTAGTAATGACACTCTTTCCAGCCTTTTTCTGCTATAGACAACATAATCACAATTACAATTGAAAAGGAAAACAACAGAAAACTGAATTCTCTGGGTCCCACCATTACAAAGCACGCAAATAAACTGTCGTTCCAGATATACAGGAAACCTACAGCAACAGACCTATTAATACATTCCACATCAAACCACCCACATAATAACAAATATGCTGCAATACATTTCATGCTAAACTGAATCCCACAAAACAAGAAAAACTACCAAATAGAACTCAATGCAATAAATGAAATGCCAACAATAATGGGCATGAACTGCACTATACAGAATAATCATGAACCAAATTTAAAAAGAACAAACAATAAATAACACAACCCAACTTCAGCCACACAGATGCCACCTGACAATGAAAATATGAGGAAATGGTATTCAATGACATATTTTAACATATACACACCTAGTCACAAACATTTTCAAAAACAAGGCATCAACATTGCATTACAAATTGACAACTCTGCTCAAACGCAAATAAAAATCCAATCGGGCACAAAAAAATACGACAATTCACCTTCTCACATGTTGAAAATGTTAAAGGCAGTATACACAAAGCAGACCTGACGACAGTTCCAAATCAGATATAAAGAACACATGAGAGCACTAAAGAAACCGTAACCAATCCACATTCGCCGGACACCTCATGGAAAATGACCATTCACCTACAGTCATAACCAGCGATACACTTATTTACACTATCACCAACAAGAGGCAAAATACAATCACTATACAGAAACTTGTATATTCTGAAAGCAAAACATAAAGTAAACGGACGTGGAATGCACAGGTAAACCTCACTAATCAAACATTACTTAAGTTAGTATACACAAACTCAACAGACAAACACAAAAATATACAGACGCACACACATACGTCACACATAACTATAAAACAGACTCATTCAAGCACATTCAAAACTGGTGCTGTCAGCACAAGCCACGACATAAACAAACGAGATAGCCACAACAGACAATTAAATGGCGAAACATTGCAGTATTTGAATTTACCAGTTTGCAAAAATTGTAACTATTGTAATGCAATCAGAACATGCTTTGGGTGAAAAGCAGAAATGTACACCTACAAACCAGAACTAACCAATGTAAATAGTAAGTAAAAGTAAAAAATAAAACATAATTCATGTTCACAATCGGGTAATAATATAATTTAATATGTATGTAAAGCTGCATATACAACTTTAATGCAGATTTGTCGCTGATGATGCCTCGACGGTAGGTGAAATGCTTACGACACAACAGTAAACTAAATGGAAAAGATTTGCATTGGCGTTATGTTTTAAACTAGTAATTTATTCCATTATTACTTTTTGTGAATGTGTTCAATTGGTTATATTGTAAATGTCCGTATAAATAAAGAAATTTGGTGGAAGTGTATATGCTTATTCTGGCTTAAGCTTTCACTATAGAGTATCGGGTGTTTCACTGATTGTAATGTTTACGGATGGTGAGTGTGGAAAAGGCAATAATATTAGTAGAGTCTGACAGGTTGAATATATTAACAATCATCAGAGTATGTAACATTCTCCTGCAAACATTGTTTATACAGACAACAGGAAGTTTTATTGTTTCAAAATGACACTAGAAAAGTGAATTGAGTAATTACATCAGTTATGCACAAATGTTTATAATTTTAGTGTGAATGCAGCATATCGTAAAAGGACAATTAAGTATTTACACTGTAGACAGTGCCTGAACCTCCTATAAAATACGTATCCCCTTCTACTAGACTGAACTTTACTAATTTTAGACAATATCATCCAAAATGAAGATATATTAGCATATTTGTGGTTAAATGTTTTACCATATTTAATGAAATTATTTTAATCCTTCATGTACAACTTTAATCACACATTTATTCTTGGTATAATTGGCAGTTACAGGTTTCATCCACCTGAGGCCTGTCAGAAAATTTTCTATCTTAGATCTGAGCCAGCCATGTTGCCCCAGTGGACTGATTACAGAATTTCTGCAAAAGACTATTGTTTATTGAACTGCCAGAGCACCTCATTAATGTGGCAGAGCTGCACATTGTTTGTTTGGAAGGACAAAACAGTTACTTGTCACAAAAAATCTTGTCCAATGAATTTTTCTCTCCTTGAGGCACAAAAACGTTCTGAATCACACTGAAAAATTCTGTGCCACTTTTTCCAAGCGTTTAAGAGCGTAACCATTAAACACTCAGAAAACAGTGTCAAACTAGCCTTATCTAAATCTTTCATGGGGCATTTCCTACTGGTCATTGCGGATATCAAGAATGGCCAAATTACAACTTGTAGTTTACAGGTGACAGTATCACATGTAATCAAGCCAACTGCCACCACAACTCGTAGACTAACTGGAGATTACAATGTAATGTGGGTGCAGGGGTGTATTTAACAAAACAGAAGGTTCTTTGTCACATTGGATTGGTAAAGGAGAAGACTGTGAGATCAAAAAGAAAAATCTGCCTCAGGACGTCAGTGCTATTATGTATCAAAATATGTTCAATTTGCTGGTGATGTAGCATTGGATTTTCCATACAGAATTCCATACCATTTAGTGCACTTGTGTCTTCAGTCAGACATTACTGTTGTAATCACTAAAACTGGATCCCACATGATCCCAAGCGTGTGTTTTTCCACTTTCATTTAAAAGAGGCTAAACAACTGCTTAATATCACATGGAGAGGAAGCATCCTAGGACCCATGAAATTTTCAAATACCTTGCAGTTATGCTTAATTGTTCATTGATATACAGATATGACCAGAATAAACCTCCCAAGAAAATTGACCAGCAGAAAATTGTGCTAAATTACAACCAACACAAAGAAACGAAACAGGCTTTGTTTTATTATTTACAAATTCCACGAGAAAATTGCATTAACTAATTACATCGGTAATGTACAATGCTTGTAAATTTGTCACTTGTGTTTATAGTTTCAGTGTGAATTCAACATACATGTAGTATGAGATACGAAAATTCGGAAGCATTAGCATTTGGAACAAGGTACAGTTTATTGTATATTGGTTAGGTTGAAGCATCGCCAGCATGTTTGTTTTTGAGGCATGGAGAGATATTAGTGTGAGAATTAAAAGTAATGCATGGAAAGGAAAAGATGACCATGGCCACAAGCTGGCACTCAATTTCAGGCACAAGAAGGGTGTAGGAAGATTTTTTTTTTTTGGGTAAGGGTGTGAGGGATTGGAATAAGTTACCAAGAGAAATCATGAATAATTTACCAGAAACGTTGAAAGAATTTAAAGCTAAAATTTGCAGAGGGCAAATGTAGGCGGGTGCAGGAAAGGGGGAGGATGGGTGTGGAGGGAAATTGCCACGGGAGCGTGCACTCCATCGCAATTTAAGCATTATTATCTGCGGAGGGCGTTACTGATAACTTTATTTTGCCTCTGTACCAGACTTTCTTGTTGCTAAGTTTTGCGGTGTAGATCAGAACGTTGTTATTTTTGGAACTGACCTTAATATAAATAGTCCTAAAACACGGATAAATTTGAAAGAGCAGAAATGTTGACTGTAATTGTCACATCACCGGAATGAACGAAAAAGGGAGAGGACGTTTGGAACTGTATTGTGAGGTAGCACTTCGAAAATAACCTATCTTAGTTCGCATTGAAGTTAGATTAAATTGCTTTTTTTCTCTCTCTCTTTTATCGTTAGGCTTTGTGTGTTGTCTTTTAAGATTACACTTGAAGAATGTACGTCTGCAGGAAAGCACTCCAGGTTTTGAGAGAAAACTGTTAACAAATGCACAAGAAGAAACAGCGATAGTGGAATCTGAGCTAGAGGTTAAAATTAAAGATGTTACTGTGCTGGTAGTGGCAGATGAATTTTTGTGGATAGTAGGCGGGAATAAATATAATAATGCTTATGGACGGAATTTCAGTATGTATTTTGTCACAGATAAAGTCGTTCTGTGCTTGTGGACTAAGTAAGATATATAGCGCAAATGTGCCAGCAGATGTTATCGCAGCAGAATATTGTCTCTGGTAGCAAACGTTGGTGCTGCCATCTGTTGATTAGTATGCAAACTGTCGGCTGATGGAATGGAGCAAGGTATGACGAGCGGTCAGTAAATGTAGTAAAAACCATAACCAAGAAGTATTTGGCTATCGATATCTACTTTTGCTTTGTTGCTGAATAGGAGCGATGTTGCGCGGAAGTAATTTCATACACGCGACGTGGTCTGTAGGGTATCCATCGGAGCAGTTCTCGCGCACTTCGGAGGCGGCTCTGTGGCTACTTAAGAGGGAGCGTAGGCCGCGTTCGGTATACTTACCTGGCGTAGGGGTTACCGTGATCATGAAGGCGGTTCCTCCAGGGTGAGGCTCTTCCATTGCACTTCGGTTGGGCTGACCCCTGCGATTATCCCTAATGTGGATAACTCGGGCGCATAATTTTTGGTAGTCGGGACTGCGTTCGCGCTGTCCCGGTCTAATGAAATCCAAATATGGGGTGGATCAGCGTTGCTGACTGGTCCCCGTGTGTATATGTGATAAAGAGTTTCACAGGATGTCTGTATTTTACGACGTTAGGCATGCGGAGCGTTGATGAAAGTGAGGTAAACATCTGTTCCGTAGCACAGGTCTTTGTTTTCTGCAGATTGGAGGTGTTCTGCGTATTTCAGTATGAAAGGGTTGTATGGGATTTTCTCTATTGTGTAATAATATTAGCTTGTTTGGTAGATTGGGTTTTTCCGACTGCAATGCGTTAGACGATCCGAATATAAGCACTTTGAATCGGAAGTTATTATGTAGTTCTGAATTCCATAATATTCCTATTTGTCTCTCTTATCTAGCCAGCTGCATTGAAAGTTTTTCGCGTGGACTTCAGTGGTACTCTCTGTTGGTAAAGAGGGAAACTTGTCTTAGTTGTAACTCGTGCTGCTCTCTGTCGATGAAGCTGCCAATTATTGAAACTAGAAATGAGTTTCAGCTGCAATAAACTGTCAACTGTACAGTGGTGTCACCGTGTCGAGCTTTGCTCGTAGTAAGTAGCGGTGAAAATTTATGTGCGTCATTTTAGGCGAATGAGGTAGCACAGATTGCTTTGACTATGTTACGTTGGCGGCGCAACTCATACGAGTTTTCTGTGTCGTGAGTGGATATATGGTGCGAAAAAAGGTTTTGCTGTTACTCTGGTTTCCCTTCAAATCGCATAAATCTTTCGCCTTTTACTAAAGATTTCCGTGGAGGGGAACATTAAATGAGTCTATAACCAAATTTTTGTAGTGCCCGGCTATTGTTGGGCCAATAAAGAACCAACCATAGACTGTCTGTTTTAAAACATTTGCGTGTAGTGATAATGTATGTATAGTGGAAGTGCGTTAAAAGTTATTGAGGAGGTAGGAAGATATTTTGTGCGACTTCAGGAGTGTTTGTATTTAGTGTGCTCCGTCTTTGTTTTTTGATCCGTCACAGGAAAACTGTGAAAGTGCTTCCGTCTTGTGGGAGAGTTAGTGACTAAACCAAGTGTCTGTTCCCTTGTTTGGTCGCCAGGCGGCACGACGGGTCGTTTCTTACGGTAGACCATAATTTGAATGTTAATATCTTTCGAGTGGCTTCTGTGCATTTTGTGCCGCTGCAATTGATGTAACTTGTCCAATAAAAGTACCTGAGGTAGAGATGGTAGAGTGGGGCCTAGTTTTTTGACGATATAGTAAAAATTTATTTCCTCGTCTCAAAGGACTTTGGTACCGACGTTACTAGATTTAAGAAGGTTTGCAAGCGATAATAATCATGTAGCAGCTCAACCTGGATTTCTTCGCATACTTCACGTTGTCGCCCGCTATTATTGGACCACGCTTTCTACTGGACATCGCCTTTTGGACTCTCTCTTGGATCTTCTGCTGCTTGTGTTTGGACCTCGCCTACTGCCCCTGGACTTCGACTACTGGCCTGTGGAACTCATCTGCATCATCGGACTACGCCTGCCCACTGACCTCGCTTGCCTGCCTGCCGACCTCATTAACCCACGTACTTCGCCTGCCTACGGACTTCTCTCTACCGACCTCGCCTGCCTACGGACTTCTGCTCTCTACCGACCTCGCCTGCCCACGGACTTCTGCTATCTGCCAACCTCGCCTGCCCACGGACTTCTGCTCTCTGCCGACCTCGCCTGCCCACGGACTTCGCCTGCCTACGGACTTCCACCAACCTCGCCTGCCTACGGACTTCCGCTCTCAGCCAAGCCTGCCTACGGACCTCGCCCGTCTCCAGACCTTCGCTTTCAGCCGACTTCGCCTGCCCACGGACTACGCCTGCCTGCGGACCACAGCTTGCTGCCAACCCCACCTGCCCACGGACCTCGCCCGGACACTCCAAAATACGGTAACACCATGGACCCCGTAACCAACCCAACCATTCTTCCACCCACAGTCACCACTAGTCCCCACCTGTACACCATGGCCACATCATCAATTACGACCACAACCACCACTAGCACCATTACACCTCTTCAACCATCAGCCCTGCCGCATCCGCTGGCACTCATCAAAACCTCCCTCAGATAATTCAAAAACCATCACGCAGCACCAGCTACCTCCAGACTGCCAGAAACAAGGCACAACCCTACGGCCCAACCAAAAGTGGCCCATTACCATCATTACAAAATCCCATATCTACAATGCAGCTGCTGAAGAAGATATGGATACCACAATCTCACCTCCCACTACTTCACAAACAATTAGAACATACCTTCTAAAAGGAACCTTCCCGGAATACACCAACAGCAAAATCCTCACAAAATTTATCAAACGACATATACCAAACATATCTCTTCATCAGCTCGTTCCCACTAAAAATGGGATGATCATAAAAAGTAACGAACCAGATTTCCCAAACTCATTAAAACCAAAATTGGACTATCATCTTTTGGCGACCACGCCACACTAACAACCGTCGCCCCACCCCCACCAAAGCAACCAACACCGCCAAAACGACCCCCCACACTCTCTGCCGTCATCCGTGGGGTAGACCCATCAATAACGGAAGAAGAAGTAGTCGCTGAGCTCAATTCAAACAATGAGTTACATGTCAGAAAAGCCCTCCGTATCAAAAACAGTCTAGGACCTACCTACATGGTCAGAATATTCACAGAAGACGTGCCAACCATTGACCAACTGCTAAACAATGGAGCCTTAATCTATCATCAAAAATACAGAGTGGAACCGTCTAAAACCCCTTCCCCTCAACCCACTCGATGTGCACGCTGCCTAAAATATAACGACCACCTTACCTCTGATTGCAAAAACACCCCTATCTGTCCGCACTGCAAGGAAAACCACTTCCTAAAAACATGTCCGAACCTACAAAAAACCCCAACCTGCAATACCTGTAACGAAAATCACCCCACCTACTCCTTCAAATGCAAATCAAAACCAGCACCTACAAAAGCCGAACTCACCGTACCCATCCGACCAATAGACCCTCCTACGCCACCCACCAACTCCATACGCCCCCCGCCAACAATAGAGGACATCTTAAGATTCATCACTATCACCCTACAAAACTTAAACCCCTTTTCACGCGACCACACACTCTCCCAAATATCAATAGCAGCCAGAGCAGTCTTCGGAATTCATATCAATGCCACCTATTCACACAATAATGCCCATTTCCAATTTCTCCCTCTGGAAACTCTCGTCTAAAGCCCTCCAACTCCCCACCCAACCGAAAGCCCAAATATGCCACTTTATCATAACATTTTATTCAATAACATCCGTTCCCTACCCACCAACAAAAACCTCCTCCTACACACCCTTACCACACACGACATCCATTGCCTCCTACTAAACGAAACCTTCCTCACACCTCGTCACCAGATCCGCATGCCCCCATACCACCTCATCCGATCTGACAATCCTACCCGGGCGGCACGCGGAGGCGTGGCCATTGGATATCATAATCACATCCCCACCCAAATACACCCACCCCTAAATCATCCATCCGAACATGTCATCGTCACCGTATTTCTAAAATCACTCACTGTCACCTTAGTCACTATTTACATCCGGCCCCGCGTTCCACTACCTATCAACTTTCTCTCCTACATAGACAACCACTTCAATTCATATATCATCATGGCCGACATAAACATCCACAGCCGTACCCAACAAGAACTTCATCAACTCCACCACACCCTAGCAGCCATGAGAGGTGATCTCATTAACATTCCATCACCCACGCGCCCCGAATCCAATACAACCCCCGACATCGTCATCGCCTCCCCAAACATCCTCACCCGCTCCACCCTTCATGTTCTGGACCCCATTGGCAGCGACCACCTTCCAATCATGCTCTCCATTCAATACAACCCCCCAAACACCCCACGTCCACCAAACCAGATACCCCACCGTTACATCCAAAATTATCACAAGACTAACTGGAATAATTATAGAAAATTCATCGACGACAAAATTGACACAGACAACCCATATATCACCGACACAGACAGCCTACTACAAACTGCAGACTTCCTCGAACGCACCATCACTGACGCCATCGACGCTCATATTCCCCTGACACCGATCACCCCTCACAAACCTTCCCTACCAGCACGAGCCCTCCAACTTCTTCATACTTCACGACAACTTTTCCGCACCTATCAACGCACCCATGACCATCAGCTCCTCACCCTTCACCGCCAGCTCCAACGCACAGTTCGCAATTACATTACCGCCCATAAACGCCGTACCTGGAGGGACACCTGCAACCAGCTAAGCCTACAATACATTCAGAACTCCTCCAAATACTGGTCCACCTTCAGACGTATAACTGGCCTCAAAACCGCACCCACCTACCCCCTTCTACATAACAACCATCCCGTATCCAATGACATCCAAAAAGCAAATCTTTTCGCCGACCATCTCCAGAAAGTCCATACCACACCCAACGACCCCCGCTTTGATTATACAGACTCCCCCATAATAGAACAGCGTGCCGATACCTCCTCACCCCCCCTCAAGCCCGACTACAACTACATCCATAATGTCAGCCGCACTGGGCTTAACACCCCCATCACCACTAACGACATCCTTTCCGTACTCCACACCAAGAAAAATACAGCACCCGGCCCCGATTCCATCACCTACAGACACTTAAAGAAGCACCCCATTCATTTCATCAACTCCTAGCTCTCCTATTCACATATATCCTATACTCTGGTATCTACCCCCCCAAATGGAAAACCTCTAAAATTCTCATGTTCCCCAAACCCAATAAGCCCAAATCAGACCCCACCTCATACCGACCTATCAGCCTTACCTCCGTTTTCAGCAAGATCTTCGAAACAATACTATCCAAAAGAATCCATCAACACCTATCCCAACACTCACTCCTATCCCCAGCCCAGTGCGGCTTCCGCCCGAAATTGTCAACTCAAGATCAACTCCTGAAATTAGTACACCTCCTGACTACGCACCTGAACACCCACCGATCCGCAATCCTCGTCCTGCTAGATATCGAAAAAGCATTCGACACAGTATGGCACGCTGGACTCATCTTCAAACTCCAAACCTTCGCCCTCCCCATCACCTTCATCCGTACAATAGCCTCCTTCCTCTCACACCGCACCTCCTTTGTAACTATCAACAACTTCCTTTCCCGTACCTTCTCCCCTACCGCAGGTGTCCCCCAGGGATCTGTTCTTTCACCCCTCCTATACATCCTATACATTTGCGACATACCCTTCCCCGCACCACCAACTTACATCCTTAAATACGCGACGATACCGCATACTTAGCCATCCATAAATCACTGCAACAATCCCAAAAAGCAATACAAACCGAACTCAACAAATTTGTGCAGTGGTGTAACCGATGGAGACTGATCATTAACCCCAACAAAACGCAAGCAATAATTTTCGGCAAAACAAGCCGAAAATACCGCCTCACGGATTTTCACATCACCATCTACAACCACCCCATCCCGCAACAACCTACAGTGAAATATCTAGGCGTAACCCTCGACCGGCACCTAACATGGACACCCCACCTCAACACAATCATAGCAAAAGCAAAAACCCGCCTCAATTTACTCAAATCACTCACTGGCACATCATGGGGACTCCGCAGCAATATCATCATCAATACTTACAAAGCATTTCTCCGCCCTATTCTCACCTATGGTCACCTCTCATGGATATCCGCTCCCGACCGTTTTTACAATAGACTGCAAATAATAGAACGCCACGCACTCCGCATCGCCTACCGCATCCGATTACCATCACCTACCAATCTACTATACAGCCTCATAAAATTCCCCCACATCCTCATCCACCTCGAATCACTCCGTATCAAATATGCTATCAACAGTATCCATAACAACAATCCCATAACCTTAAAACTAATCACTGAACCACCCCATCTCCCCAACTACTACAAACAAATACCTCCCACTCTCCACCTCCTGAACATCCTCATACTCACCCAACACATCGACCGACCGCCACCCATATCCGAGCGACAGAAGCGCCCAAAAATATATCCCACACTATAAGCTAATCAGCTGAAGTACCAACTCCTGAACCGCTCCTAAAAAAAAAAAAAAATATGTAAAACAACTGTAAACTCAATTATAATGTCTAGTTGTAAGCAAATGCATATGTTAAAAACAATTGTATATTTTATGTAACTCACTAGGCTGAAGAGCGCTACCAATGCGCTGCCAGCCCGCCTTCCCCACCGGGGAAGGAATGAAAAAACAATAAATATATATATATATACCGCGTTGACGGTATACTTACCTGGCGTAGGGTTACCGTGATCATGAAGGCGGTTCCTCCAGGGTGAGGCTCTTCCATTGCACTTCGGTTGGGCTGACCCTGCGATTATCCCTAATGTGGATAACTCGGGCGCATAATTTTTGGTAGTCGGGACTGCGTTCGCGCTGTCCCGGTCTAATGAAATCCAAATATGGGGTGGATCAGCGTTGCTGACTGGTCCCCGTGTGTATATGTGATAAAGAGTTTCACAGGATGTCTGTATTTTACGACGTTAGGCATGCGGAGCGTTGATGAAAGTGAGGTAAACATCTGTTCCGTAGCACAGGTCTTTTGTTTTCTGCAGATTGGAGGTGTTCTGCGTATTTCAGTATGAAAGGGTTGTATGGGATTTTCTCTATTGTGTAATAATATTACTGTCGCTTGTTTGGTATATTGGGTTTTTCCGACTGCAATGCGTTAGACGATCCGAATATAAGCACTTTGAATCGGAAGTTATTATGTAGTTCTGAATTCCATAATATTCCTATTTGTCTCTCTTATCTAGCCAGCTGCATTGAAAGTTTTTCGCGTGGACGTCAGTGGTACTCTCTGTTGGTAAAGAGGGAAACTTGTCTTAGTTGTAACTCGTGCTGCTCTCTGTCGATGAAGCTGCCAATTATTGAAACTAGAAATGAGTTTCAGCTGCAATAAACTGTCAACTGTACAGTGGTGTCACCGTGTCGAGCTTTGCTCGTAGTAAGTAGCGGTGAAAATTTATGTGCGTCATTTTAGGCGAATGAGGTAGCACAGATTGCTTTGACTATGTTACGTTGGCGGCGCAACTCATACGAGTTTTCTGTGTCGTGAGTGGATATATGGTGCGAAAAAAGGTTTTGCTGTTACTCTGGTTTCCCTTCAAATCGCATAAATCTTTCGCCTTTTACTAAAGATTTCCGTGGAGGGGAACATTAAATGAGTCTATAACCAAATTTTTGTAGTGCCCGGCTATTGTTGGGCCAATAAAGAACCAACCATAGACTGTCTGTTTTAAAACATTTGCGTGTAGTGATAATGTATGTATAGTGGAAGTGCGTTAAAAGTTATTGAGGAGGTAGGAAGATATTTGTGCGACTTCAGGAGTGTTTGTATTTAGTGTGCTCCGTCTTTGTTTTTGATCCGTCACAGGAAAACTGTGAAAGTGCTTCCGTCTTGTGGGAGAGTTAGTGACTAAACCAAGTGTCTGTTCCCTTGTTTGGTCGCCAGGCGGCACGACGGGTCGTTTCTTACGGTAGACCATAATTTGAATGTTAATATCTTTCGAGTGGCTTCTGTGCATTTTGTGCCGCTGCAATTGATGTAACTTGTCCAATAAAAGTACCTGAGGTAGAGATGGTAGAGTGGGGCCTAGTTTTTGACGATATAGTAAAAATTTATTTCCTCGTCTCAAAGGACTTTGGTACCGACGTTACTAGATTTAAGAAGGTTTGCAAGCGATAATAATCAAGATCATACTTCACAGGATCATTTCTGTAGTATGTCTTCAATTCTCTCTAGTTCAACACTGGAGTAGATGCAACCACGATGATGAGAGGTAGCACTTCCTCAGAGCGTGAGGCGTGCGGTGAGAATTCTGACGGATTCTTGTCGCTCTTGTCGCAATCGATGACCGTTCACCACTTTCCTAGGGAAGTGGGATGGGGAGTGTGCTTTCCGAGTGGTTTGCTTTTATAATTGAATTGAACATAGAAGTGAGAAATCTTAAAGGGGGAAAGTAGACATTAATTCTGTTGCAGATTTTAGAACCAAATGGTGGAAAGTGAAAGCTCATTATTTGCTCTGTACTGGTTAAGTATCAGTTGAGAGTGGAAGGGATTGCCAGCACTGCAAAAGTAATGTTAGTGGGAGCTTACTCATTGACACATAGAGGACATCTAAATAAGTGTGATCTACAACCGGTACCTTTGCCTGTGTCAGCATGCCATTGAAACAATAGCTGCACACTTTGCATTAATCAGAGTGTAGGAAATATAAGAACACAGAAATATTCGAGTATTAAATTTGTTAGTAGTGAGCATTTTGCATATTTTGATGGCATTTCTCTGAAGAAAGTTTTACAAGAGTCTCACTACTGCCAAGCAGCAAATTGCCCTAGACCAGCGTTTCTCAACCTTTTTCAACATGAAAACCAGTAAATTGACAAAAATAAAGTTGCAGACAACTAGCTGATGTGGGCATAATTTCTTACTTATGTGTGTATTATTAACATCTGGGGCATAGTTTACTGTAACATTCTAACATAATAAATAAAAACAAAACTTTCAATTCCTACGGAAACACATTTATGAAACTGGGAGTGAACTATTAAAACTGAATTACATACTGACATTGCCCTTAATATTTAAAAGTAAATGAGTAATAAAGTTACTGTAGGCTGGATGCTACACTATGC
>JARYHS010012867.1:0-73000 GCA_031002005.1 Vandiemenella viatica | reverse complement strand
CTTGACAATGTAGACGTCCTACTATGAAAACGTCTAGAAGACATGCTTGCATGCTTGGCCATATACTGTTTATAATAGGATATAAATTTATACACTAATGCACTAACCGGTGAAGTGAATTGTGGTTCGCCTAGCTGGTCTGACATACTTGGAAATATTATCCCGAACGAGAAATATGTTGTCATAACGTCTCTGAGTTAGTCTTTAAATACTAGAAAAACAACAATATTTTATAACCTATTTAAAAAATATTCTCACAATATGAACATTTGCAGCAGAACAAACTTTTGTGTGTAGATGTTCGTAATACAAATTACAACAGAAGGATACATGCTGAAAGCCACGAATTATTGTTTATGTCACTATAAACTTTTTCCTCTATAAATTTTTGGAGCAATATCATCAATATTTACAAGCTTAATATACTGTACTTATTCTAAATTTTATTCTCGTACTTGCAGGGCTTAATGATTGATGTAGATTCATCCACTTAAATCTAACCTATTGAATGAGAGAGATAGTTACTGCAAAAAATTTAACCAAGCTTATACGTGACTCGATCATCACAGTGTCTTTGGTAACACTGAATCAGTAGAAACAGCGTGGACGAGCCTTTGTGGTTCTGCAGTACGGAATAGAGATATAATGTTCAGAGAAGGCGAGGCACGCAGCACGGACTGATAAAAAAACCTCAGGTATGCAGACTGGGATCGCTTCCGCCAGTGGAGTCGACTGCGGCCAGCGCTCTAATCGGAGTGTCGCCTCACGTCGTGAGTTCGTCTGGTGTATACGCGACGGTGGATAATCAACCCATGGTCAGTAAAGGGTACAATGAAATGCAAATGTCAGCAGTTGGCATTGAATGGCATCGTCAATATCTGAAATAAAAAAAAAAAGCCTTCAAAGATATCCTGGTCAACACCCTATGCTGGAGTATAAGACATGTAATGAGATTCACGAAACTATAGCAGCACCATTAATATTCCCTGTCCAACATTGAGGTATTCTGTGCATGTCAAGCAGACAGGCGAAAAAATAAAATCCAATAGAAAGTATGCTTATTGTTGAGCACATATTCCCAGTCGTTTTCATGGCTGATTTTCGAGCAATTATAAATTATGAATGCTGAATGTATGCTATGAGAAACTGGGCATGATTTTAATTCTAACACACTGAAGGTCACTCAGTAGAAAAGAAGAACGGTCTAGTGGTTCAGTGTTTAAGGCACCTGACTGGAGTTCGAAAGGTCCTCGGTTTGAATCCCTGTCTCGGCGGGGATTTTCAATCACCCTCTACATGACCTCCACCTCTGCGAAGTACTCCAGAACGCTTGTTTGGCTCGGAACCACGTTAATTTGTGTCTCGTTTACAAGGTAAGATTACCGAGTTAGGTTTGAGGAGCCGCAACAAGAGGCCCATCGCAAAGAAAATAAAACTCTGTCAGTAGACGGCCGAAGCCACACTGGCGGGTAGTCAGGCGTCATAATCACAGTACGGTATAAGGTGTACACCCTTTGATTAAATACAGTTCACAGATATTATCGTAAATTATTTAACAAAAGAAACAGTAGGAAAGGAGAAGGGCTCACTACACCAGATGAAATTCCTGCGGCTATTGTTAATGGACACAATGTATTTCATCACTCAACAGACAGCTGCCTCGATGGAACAAACAAATCTGTTACGCTCTTAGTCACCAGCAAATAGTAACAATGGCCGTTGTACCAATTGTTGACAAAAGAGGCAAGTGAGGATTGTTAAACACAGAGCAGGTTTATGAGTATAGCATCGACATGTATGCATAAAGGGACCAGATTTTAAAATTGGTAAAGCGGGACACCTGACGGAGGGGGGGGGGGGGGTTTATTGATTAAAAAGTTGGTCTATATAGAGCAAATTTTTTTTTATAGAACGCAAAAATAGTGTTGTGATACAATTTTCTAATTTCAACATAAGTATAATTTACAAATATAATACATTAAAAATTTATGCATAGTATTATTTTATTCTTTGGCATATATCTCACTTGAGTGATTTTTTTTTTTCTGTAGATTGCTATCATTGTTTAAAAGCTCGTGAAATTTTTCACAAGACTTTATTAAATTATATTTCACACATAATATGACTTTCAAAGTCTCAGCAGCTAATTGACAATTTTCTGTGGTCCATACTTCATTTACTGTAGAAAAAAAGCGTTCAGTCGCAGCATTAATTTCTGATAAGCTGCCGACCATTAATGATGTGTGGTGTTTTTCCGGATTAATTCGCCTCTATAAAATACAGTATAAATAAGATGAGTACTGTCTGGTAAATTCAAGAACATTTATGTATTTATGAAATAAATTACTTACCTAAATTATCTGAATAGCTGATTTGTTGACATTACTTGTTTAACTAGCACTAGCACGCAGCACGATGTGTATCGTTTGAAAGGCATTTACAAAATGTTTTCGCCGTTGTCAGTGTCAAGAAATGCCATTGTTCATTAAGTCTAAACAATGGTGGTCGGATGCTAACAATTGATAAATAATGCGACCTTTCATAAGCAGTTCTTGATAAGCACATCTCGACAGTCAGCTCTCAAAAATTATTTGTTGTTATTAAACTTAACCATTGTAAAATTAACAAAAAATAATATAAAACTCATATCCTGGCGAAATAGCCACATCGCCACCGAAAGCCGCATATTCCCTTCCCGTTCTCCCACCATTCCCTAGCTAGTCATGCAATATTTCAAAAAATCGGGACTTTCCTAAAACGCCGCGGGACAAATTGTTAAAAATCGGGACTGTCCCGCCAAAAGCGGGACGTCTGGTCACCTTATGTATGCATGGTGGGCGTGAACCAACAGCTGAAGCTGCATTACAACGTCACGTCATACAGTATGACCGTCACGTCATACAGTATGTCCGGAACGCGTGGCGTTACTTAATATATAATTCACTTGGAAATACAAGAGAACTGTACGGAAAAAAAAGACAGCAAGAAATTTGTTTGTAAAATCTTTAACATGGCAGCATCAACAGCAACGGTATTTCTTCAATTGTATAATGACAACACAGCCAAACCTGTTGCAAATATTCAATGAATTTATTCTTGACCGGTTTCGACCCGCCTTAAGGGGGTCTTCTTCAGAAACCTGTTGATATTATACATTATTAGTGCATTTGATATTAAACTTTAAAATATACACATGAAAATTTGTGGATACTCACTAATTAAAATATATTACATAAATCTAAAACACTTTTCCATAAAATAGTACACTTTCGTACTAAAGTCACACATTAAAATTTATTATCTGGCTAACCATCCTGCATCACAGAGCCAGCGTCTAATCTGGGCGGCAGCTTACTGCCGAGTGCCGACTGACGTGTACATAGTGGCGGTAACTAGCTCAAATGGCAGATGGCGCCACCTGCGACACACGTATAGATGCAACAGATGACACCAACATTGAAACGCGTCTCGTTATACAAATGTTTGACATGCAAAAAATAGAATTTTGAGGAGACCAATAGTTGTCTAACCCGTCATATTATTGAGTTATCAGTATGGGTGAGAAACTTTCAAAAAATTGCCTGTTGGCAAGGTAGATCTGATCATTAAGTAGATTATTATCTTTATGTATTAAATGTTTGCAAATTTCAAGTTCTTCTTTTAGATCTAATTTCCGGCCCTTGCTTTCTCTATGTAAGATTATCGTATCTTCCAATTTGTTAGGGGAGTGATTCTCTGATTGTAAATGTTCGGCAAAGGTGGATTTAATTATATTATTACATTTCTTTTTTACTAGGTGTTCTTTGTACCTTACTTTAACTTGCCTACCTGTTTGTCCTATGTAATATTTTTGGCAGTTACTGCAGATCCATTTTCGTGTTCAGGCGTATACAAAATAAAATGCAGATCCATTTTCGTGTTCAGGCGTATACAAAATAAAATGCAGTAACTGCCAAAAATATTACATAGGACAAACAGGTAGGCAAGTTAAAGTAAGGTACAAAGAACACCTAGTAAAAAAGAAATGTAATAATATAATTAAATCCACCTTTGCCGAACATTTACAATCAGAGAATCACTCCCCTAACAAATTGGAAGATACGATAATCTTACATAGAGAAAGCAAGGGCCGGAAATTAGATCTAAAAGAAGAACTTGAAATTTGCAAACATTTAATACATAAAGATAATAATCTACTTAATGATCAGATCTACCTTGCCAACAGGCAATTTTTTGAAAGTTTCTCACCCATACTGATAACTCAATAATATGACGGGTTAGACAACTATTGGTCTCCTCAAAATTCTATTTTTTGCATGTCAAACATTTGTATAACGAGACGCGTTTCAATGTTGGTGTCATCTGTTGCATCTATACGTGTGTCGCAGGTGGCGCCATCTGCCATTTGAGCTAGTTACCGCCACTATGTACACGTCAGTCGGCACTCGGCAGTAAACTGCCGCCCAGATTAGACGCTGGCTCTGTGATGCAGGATGGTTAGCCAGATAATAAATTTTAATGTGTGACTTTAGTACGAAAGTGTACTATTTTATGGAAAAGTGTTTTAGATTTATGTAATATATTTTAATTAGTGAGTATCCACAAATTTTCATGTGTATATTTTAAAGTTTAATATCAAATGCACTAATAATGTATAATATCAACAGGTTTCTGAAGAAGACCCCCTTAAGGCGGGTCGAAACCGGTCAAGAATAAATTCATTGAATATTTGCAACAGGTTTGGCTGTGTTGTCATTATACAATTAAATTTGTTTGTTTCACTTAACTAATTTCTTAGACCCCAAATAAAATCGGCCGCTACAATCGATACTCCGTGGCCGCCTACCCGACACAAAAAAGTAATTTTCCAGACGATTTTCTGTATCCATCCACCATCCCGACTATCAGTCTCTGCCACTATGTACTAACAATTTCGCAAATAGAATACTGCACAAGAAAAATATTTAAGTAGACATAATTAAAAAAAGACTGTTCATTTTCCATCGATAACACGGAACATTTTTCATATCTTATGTATGATATAACGAGCAGCGAAAATGGAGAAATGCGTACCATTTTCCTAAGCAGACATTGCATATATTTTCCAGGATGTGAGCCTACGAAACATTAGAATCAGAAAACAATTCACTGATATTAAAGACGACTGCTGGAATAGTTTGCGACACCTTGAACAGACCTTGGGTCATTAATAATGATTATAAATAAATATAAAGTGCACAAGACAGTAATGAGTACACACAAAGTACGAAAAACAGTTAAAATTCTAAATAGAAATGGTATTGCGACAAGTTAATTTAGTAGTATCCAACAATTACGTCCTGAAGTGAACGACATTGCATTTTATTTATTTGTGCTGATAACAGGAGAAGCAAACATGAGTAGGTATCTACAGGCACTTATGCAACAGTAATATTTGTGACATGGCTTATAATAGCACAGTAACTTGTTTCATAAATAATGAAAAAGTAATATATATATCACAATAAATGATTACATTATAAAGTCGAAACTTTGCCTTCTTGGTGATTGCAATTGCTTTCGGACTAATCTTACACCTCGAATATTGAAGTTAAAATAATATTTCTATGAAACAAATGTTTAAAGCCGAGCTTGTGGACTTACCCGATTATCAGCAACTGAAATACACGTCCACCTCTTCGAATGGCGCTCTGACGACTGAACAGAGACAGTGAGACTACAGCGCTCTGGTGGCAGCAGCACGTACCACATACCGAGCGTGGTCATGACAATCGGGAGATTGCGGGTTCGATTCCCCATCAACCATCCAGAATTTAGGATGGTTTCTTCAAAATGCGATTGCCGAATTCCTCCCCATTCCTTGAAATTAGTTGATAGCTACAAAGTAAATTGCAACCAAATGCCATAAAATAAAACCTGAACTAAGTTTCATGCGCAAGTCAGCTTTAGTATGTCAGAAGTGTTGTGCTGAATTTCTATTTTGCTATCATCAACAGTTTAAGGGTTTTTTTCTTCTTTTTTTCTGTCATCAGTTTCTCGTCTGTGATGCAATTCTCAATTTCTCCCTATCTTGCGCTAACCTCTTCATTTCAATGTAGCTTCACAACCTACATCCTCAATTATCTGCTTCAAATCTTGTAATCTTTGTCTGCCTCTACAGTTCTGGTTACTCCAATCCTGTATGTCTCAAACTGTGACCCAACATCCTGTCTCTTCTATCTCTAAGACTCGTCCATAAACTTCTTCCGAGGTCTACCATTTCAAAAACATGTTCATTTCGTACTTTATCCGTCCAACTAATTTTCAGCATCCTTCTATAACACCACATTTTAAATGCTTCAGTTTTCCTTCTTTCTGATGTATCCGAAGTCCATGCTTCGCTATCGTAAAGTGCTGCGCCTTACGCAAAGAGTTTTAAAAAGTTCTTTCTGAGTCCTAGATCTATATTTGAAGCTAAAATATTTCTCTATAACATGAAGGTTCTTAAGTGTTTATAACGCAAATACCATCATTGTCAACTGCTGGTGAGAGCGTAGTGATTTCATGTTGCCCTCATTCGGTGCTCAAATACAGAGATGTCTACTTTTATGCCTACTTTTATTGTTTTTACGCTATTGGTCAGCTGTGACTGGTCTATTGTAACTGTTTTTAGTGTTGTTTATTCCTTCTTGCAACAAACTAACATGCTTTTAAGGCATATATGTATAAGCTTCTCTATTCAAGACATCTTGAGACATCCAGGCAATATATACAGTCACTATTTTATATTTGCAGGTACATTATGTTGTCTTAAACTACAATTTGAATATGATTCATTTATAGGAATTCTTCACGGGTTTCTGCCGGATAAGATCTTTTAAGACCCGTGAAGAATTCCTGTCTACCATACGCCGGGAAAAACTTAATTTTCACATGATTCATTTATATTCATTCCGTGCAGATTCAATACCAGATGTGTATTACGTTTTTCTTTTTTATTTCTTTTCTTTTTTCTTTTTTTCCTTAGATAATTTCAAAGAAAGGTGATTTACAACGAGTCTACAGATATCACGAGCGTTTCTATACTAACGAAATTTTTCACATTTGAAAATCACCTTCACACTATTTGTAAACGTCTATTCGTTTATGCAGATTTAACAACCTTGGAACTACTACAATATGCGAATGACCAGTAAAAGAATTTCGAGGTACACATATAATGCATAGGTGCACCAAATTTTAATTTCAGCATGGCTGCGTATGTTAGGAGAAGAAAGCCATTGAATTTTAATTATTTGTTAAACAGAAATGTAATTACTGCTGGATCTGGAAGCCGGCAAAAACGGCTGCAAAGTCTTTGTGGTACGGCGCGCCGGAAGTTGAGCAGTGTAAAACAGAATTCCCAGAACCAAAAGTCGGAGGTCCCTACGGCTGATAACAGGACGCCTCCGCCAGGTGAAACCGAGTCAGCGTGGTAGCTAACGCGCTCTCTGATATTCCTAGACCACCAATTTGGGTACTGTTATATCCATATGCTGTATGTACGAGGTTCCCAATAGCTGATTGCTTAATAACTGTGCTCAAACGGTTAAAATATAAAGTATCAGTTTAATTATAGTTTCGTATTCAGATCTTGTAGTAAATTAAATTTACTCAGAAAGTTATAAAATAATGGTGCTCTTGGGAAACTTTTTAAAAATTATTTTCACTGTAAATTTATTATTAGTTTCATGAATTCCTCTAACAAAAGTTATTTTTTGTTGAAATGTTTTATTTTAAATATTAAAATTTGATAAAATTAATAAAAAAAATTGCCTCAGTAATGAACTCCAGGACGATTGTTGTCATTTTCTCCAGGAGACTATTAATCACCGTAAATTATAAAACTTTTTTTTAGATCAGTAGTTTTAAAAAATGAAAGGTGCATCAGATTTTTTTTTTCTCTGAAATTATAGAATAAGTACAAAATCGAAATATATTCAAAGGCCCATTGCTTCTTAGATTTGATTAGCTATGAAATTTATATAGATTTTTTTTTTATTTAACTGCTTAACGTCTCCTATAACAACTAGGTCTTTAGAGACGGGAAAGGATTGGGGGGGGGGGGGGCAAGGAATGGGAAGGAATTCGGCCATGGCCTTTTGAAGGAAGCATCCTGGCATTCACCTGGAGTGATTTGGGGAAACCATGGAAAACCCAAATCTGGATGCCCGGACGGGGATTCGAACCGCCGTCCTCCCGAATGCGAGGCCAGAACGCTAGGCGTTACACCACCACGCTCGGTGAAATTTATATAGAAAAATACTTGAACATGCTACTAAATCCCTTATAATTCATCCAACGTCGACAGTAAGATCTGTAATAGGAAATTTATAAACTTTTCGGGTTCTTCTGAAACCGTAACAAAGCCGAGAATTCCCCTAATGCTGTTATATGTTATTGGAGATTTGTGTTACGATGTTTAGTGACAAGAGAATGTCGACTAGATAGTTCACGGCGGGAACTGATTGCTGGTCATGCATTTTAAAACGAGGCCTGTAAACTGCACTCACGCTACAACATTCAGCCACGACATAAGAAATAAAGCAAATAAACGGTGTGATCCACTTTTGAAACTCTGCTGTACATACTTTTAGGCCGAGCAGCGCGGAGCAGGGCAGGGCAGCACGGAAACAAAAAATGGGCCGGGCTGCTGCCCGCGTATATTAGACCGAAGTTTCGTGCGGCAGTTTACAAATCATAGTTTTGCTGTCCAATAAACGCGACAAAAAAGCGTAACCAAAAACATGTCGATGCGAAACCTTGATTTTTGAATTCTGAATCAATCTGGGACGCAAACCTTGGAAAACTGTTATTATTTAATCAGAACCTGAGTTAGATAAAACTATGGATAAGTGGGTATATGAAAAGAAAAACCTCTCATCTCGCTTTTGCAGTGACAAGAAAATTCTAAAAAGATTATTTCCGGATGACTCGAGCGGAGATTGACAGCATAATCCAACCTATTATTTTCTCGACGACGCTCAGATACATATTAGAACTGAAGAAAATCTCGCAGTATTTTCGAGTTTATTTATTTAATTATACAGCTTTCGATGGTACATGACATTTATAAGGACGTAATTCTCTTTTATTTCATATTGTATTTTTAAGAAAACTATACAGGGTGGGGCATTTAATATGTTTTCTGGAAATATTTCGTAAAGAAAGAATTTTAATAAACAATAACCTATATAAAAAATAATCGACAGTAGGGAGCTACAATTATGTGATATTGGTTTTTTCACAGGTGGCGCTGTTGTCGTTACAACAAGGTCAACTTAATTCTTTTAAATGGGAACCCCTATTTTTTTTTTTTTTTTTGAAGATTCCGATTCCTCATGAAAAAATAAAAATAGTTTGCATAACTCACTTTTCTATTAGCCTCACAGATGGCGCTGTAATCGCGAAAAATGAATATTCGCATTTTTTGTGTGTAATTTTAATTAATGTTTAAATAATTACATGTAATTTTCATTCTGTAAACATGGAAGGTAATTTTAAAGGATAATGACGAAATTGATTTTTTAAATGCTTTTTCTTACTTATTTGCAGCCATGTCTACAGCAGGTGCTCAAAAAGGTGACCATTTACTTCCAAACATTTTCTGACACACTTCAAGCTGTTCAGGCATCATTTCTGCAAAGGGTCAGAAAATGTCTGGAAATAAATGGTCACCTTTTTGAGCACCTGCTGTAGACATGGCTGCAAATAAGTAAGAAAAAGCATTTAAAAAATCAATTTCGTCATTATCCTTTAAAATTACCTTCCATGTTTACAGAATGAAAATTACATGTAATTATTTAAACAATAATTAAAATTATACACAAAAAAAAGCGAATATTAATTTTTGGCGATTACAGCGCCATCTGTGAGGCTAATAGAAAAGTGAGTTAAGCAAACTATTTTTATTTTTTCATGAGGAATCGGAATCTTCAAATAAAATTAGGGGTTCCCATTTAAAAGAATTAAGTTGACCTTGTTGTAACGACAACGGCGCCACCTGTGAAAAAACCAATATCACATAATTGTAGCCCCCTACTGTACGATTATTTTTATATAGGTTATTGTTTGTTAAAATGCTTTCTTTCCGAAATATTTCCAGAAAACATATTAAATGCCACACCCTGTATAATAGATCATAAGAAACACTTGGAACCAAAAAAGAAGTATACAACAAATTATTCGGGAAATTATCTTTACAAGAATCCTCCCTGTCTCGTTATGAGTTGGACAGAGGTTGCCTTAAAGAGGGAGAAGAAGATACGGTTCAAATAAGAAAAAAAATAATGTTATAATAGCCTGTATATTAATCCTATCAATCCTTTATTTTCTTATTAAAAATTAATTCAAAAAGAGAAAATAAAAGTGAAAATTGGAAGTGGACAGTTGCATGATAAATAAATGCTGAATTTACTCGCCACTTGTAGGACTCATTGGTGATCACTAGTCTTGTGTAGTTCGCGAACGAACTAGTTCGGAAGAGCGCTCCCATAGGCGAACTACGCGAACTAGTTCCCAGATCTCTCGCTCCTTAGTTCGTTAGTTCGTTCGATCCTTTCCCGATGACCAACTTTTGTTTTAGTTTATTATCTAAAATGAAACACAGTACCTTGTGGACACATTTCACTGAAGACACAGATATAAAATAAATAAAATAAAATAAATAAATTGTTCAACATTAATAATTATTGCAGAAGTCACAAACGGAAATTTAACGTGGAATGTGAAAATAAAATAGAATTTGATCCCATTAACAATCAAAAGACAACCATCGATAACCACAACTACCATAACAAACAAGAGAGCGCGTGCAGTAGCGCTAGCAAAGCGAGCGAGCGAGCTGTCTTGGAGGACCTAGTTCGCGAACTAAACAGAGCGCTCCCGGTCGCGAACTATAGAGAGCGGTACCGTTCGCGAACTAAACAGAGCGCTCCCGGTCGCGAACTAAAGAGAGCGGTACAGTTCGCGAACTAACAGAGCGCTCCTGGTCGCGATCTATAGAGAGCGGTACCGTTCGCGAACTAGCACCATTCGCCGCTAGTGTTTCCAATATTTTTTCGGTTGATGGTAGGAATTTTTTAAAAAGAATAACCTATAAAAATATGCTACACTTCAAAAATATAATATTTTACGAAAGAGTAGAAAATGATAAAAGGTATGTTTTTACTATTTCATTTTTTAAGCTATATTTTTTGCACTTCTTTCATCTTTAATTCTTTTTTGTCTACAGTTAAATTGTCATATGCTTTATCGCTTTCAGTTGTCAAATTAATTTCGAGAAAAAGCTCATTTTTTATTCATGAAATACTTCTCTTACTTTTACCTGGATTTCGTATAATATTGTTATTTCAGAGTAAAGTTTGTTCACTTTGATATTCATTTTTTCTTGCAAATTTATAACCTCTAATATAGTCTCACAGTCATCAAATGAAATCCTGTGATTTGAATTTAATTTTTGGATTTTGTATAGCCAATTGCTTTCATTAAAATCTAACTATTTACTAAGATACTCCAGACATTTATCAACGAATACTAGAGCATTATTTTTTTATATTATCACTTTCTGTGGAGAATTTGGTTTCTAAAGGCTTTTTCTTGTTTTCTTAACCAAAGAAACAGTATCTTTTACATTTTTCTAGTGCTGATTTTAAAGCTGACATAATATAATACTTATCTCAGTCTGTTAGTTAACAGCTTTGTGAAAGTGATGAAAGAAATGACTTGCGAAATTCAAATAGATTTTAACTTTTGTGTCTTCATCAGTTTCATTCGTCGCCAAAAAATTGTGAATGTGTGTTGGATTATTCTCCCCTTCACTAATAAAATAATAGCTCAATGACTTCCAATTCACTGGAAATTTACGCACTTTCGTTATTGCTACCACTTTCTCATTCAAGGGTCACTTATTTTTATATGTCTAATTATTAGATATCACATTGGAAGTATTAATGTTATTTTTCTTAATAATATAGGTAATACTATTTCTGTCATATAGTACTTAAGTTGTAGCCAATAGTAGAATTATATTTTGTCCATGATTTCCAAAACTTTATTTATATAAAAAAGCCGATTACTTATAAACGAGTATTTTAATTCATCATAATAAACGCGTTTATAATATTTTATAATTAATGTTGTGTTGTTGTTGGGGTTTAATGGGTGCGTCGACGGCAGGATCATTAGCGCCTTTTATAAGTAATGTTTCTTCCATGAACTAATAAACAAATCCATTTAAAAAATTAATATTCTACGAATGCATGTAAAGTAAATAGTAAAAACAGCACAATTATTCAATTTACCCATTTGTTTAAAGGAAAATGAGCACTTTGGTTTATCGGCAGCCAACTGTTCATGCTAATGTAATTTGAAAGGGCTATTATTAAGCAATAACTTTTGTTAAGAAGGTCATATTAAATTCCATTTAGAAACGACAAAAAAATGATTATGTCCTAATAAAACTGACTTAACAAACAAAATAGCGCGTGCAGTAGCGGTATCAAGGCGAGCGAACGCTCTGTTTCTCTGAATTCGAGACGCGAACTAACGAACTAAAAGAGCGAACTAGTTCGCGAGGGAGCTGCGAACTAAACTGAGCGCTCCCCTTCGCGAACTATTATGCGCAAGTCTAGTGATCACTGTCCAAATTTCTTGTTTAAATTTAATTTTTATATAGGGTCTATTTATTATTGTGAATCGCAGGGTGGTTACGCACCAGATTAATCAATTTTTCTGTTCCATAGTTGAAAATGATTTTAAAGTGAAGCAAGATTATGAATAATGCAAGAAGTGTTTTGGCAAAAACCGGCCCGAGTGAGCTGCGTGGCACAGTTTTCAGTGTCTAAAGGTGGCCCGTATATAGTGCACATCTAAAATAAGATTTACACAACGATGTATATTATTGCAATTATTTTTATATTTGTTGAATTATTATATTCACTTTTAAGAATATTGCTTCGTATATCAGTGAGTTGATCCGCCCTCCTTATAAAACAAAATATTACTGCAGTCTTTGAAGTTATATTGCAGAAAAGGGGGAAGATGGGTGGTTAGAGAAATTGCTACCGGAGCATGCGCTCCATCAATTTAATTTGATTTATTTATTTATTAAGGTGTACACTAAAGAAAAGTAAGATGCATTTTAATATTGTTAGAAATCCCGCCCCGACAGCAGTTAAGTAGCACACATTGTGTTCGCTAACAATGTCTACCGATGGGATGCCGCGTTTACACTCTCGCGCGGGCTTAGACGAGGTGAGGCGAGACACCGCGAACGCGAGAGTGTAAACGGCGCACTCGCGTAGTCTTGTCTCGCGTGCTCGCTCGCGAGTGCCGCTCGCCTCAGTAGCGGTTTTTTGGCGCGAGTCAAAGGCGCGAGCACATTGTTTACAGCAGAGGTAGTCAACCTTTCTTACCCACCGCACACTACCGCTTTGTTTCGTTGTTTACATGCCAAAGAGTGCAGCGAGATTCTTGTTCCGCGTTTTTAGGATAGCGAGAATGGACTGGAACAGCGAAGAAACTTTATCATTTCTCGAAGTCTACAGAAATGAGCCAATAATTTGGGACCCTAAATACCGGTTCCACAAAGATAAGCAAAAAACTAATGATGCTTGGGTCCGAATAAGTAAGGCTTTAAATAAATCAGTGGTGGATCTAAAAACAAAGAAAAATTCATTGATGGCCACGTTCCGAACGCACTTGCGCCGAAAGAAAGCATCTATAAGTTCCGTTGCAGGCTTTGAAGATATAGACAAACCAATGTGGTTTGCATTTGAATTCATGGAAACTTTTTTATCACCCATATACGAGTGTGATATTACTTCAAATACAGAGGATGTAAGTAAAATGAAACAATTTTACTATATTGTTTTTTATTGTAGTTGATAAAACACATTTATTAAAAGTTAAGTATTTTGAAAATAAGTAGCAAATTCAGTTCTTATAGCTAATGTTGTCATTCTTAAATGTTTAGCTACATTTTGTAAAGGCCTCATGGCAGAGGATTCTGCTTGGTTTTGCCTCCAAGATCCTCCTAGAACTATTGTTCCATCAATAATGCTGTCAAAAGTTCCCGGAGGTGTGTAAATATTTCTGGATGTTTCACTGTTTCTCAAAAAGTTATGCAACAAACTGCACGACTTAGTGAATGAAAAATTTCTCGAAAGGTATGTCTTCAGGAGTGTGTGTAAACTCCTCTTGTTACGCCAATATTGAACCAGAGCCATGTCTTATTCCGTTGACAGGTTAACTTTTTCCCTGTCTTGTGGATGTTCGTAGCATTTTGTTCGACAAAGCTTTTGTGATAGCCGCTTAGTTAAATCAGATGTATTATCTATTTCGCTGTGTTTTCAATACGAAAGAAAAGCTATCGTACAATATGGTCTGTGTTGTTATTGAAAGAGCGGGAGATATGCGATGTACGCTGCGGCAAGAATTGTTCGTTTTTGTGTTATCGAGACTGACATTGAAGTATATGAATAGCAGATGTGTTGTAAAACGAGTTGTAACAAGTGTTTAATTTATGTGTTTACTGTTAAAGCTAATCATAGTGGATCTCAATTAGTGTGTTTATCATTAGTTAAAAGAAGCTTCCTGATTTTGTGCTGGAACTGAATGTTAATTATATCATAACCTCCATACCACATGCGTGGGTCGAGAAGTGATATTAAGGCCAAACCGTCCAAAGACCTGTAGTAACAAGTCGCCGATAATTTGGAGCCGAAGTTAATTAGCAGATTATATTTGGCGACTTTCTGCATGAAGCAAGTAATTAATGGAAGGTGTTATAACCTCTAAAAAATTGTGTGAACCGCCTGGGATATTTAAATTAGGAGACAGACACCGAGTTTGGTAATGCTCTAGCCTCACATTCGGGAGGAAGTGTTTTCGAACACCCGTCCGGCCATTCAGATTCGGGTTTTCCACAGTTTTCCCCAATCACTTCAGGGGAAGCAGGAATTGTTATTTCAAAGGACCATCGCCAAATTCCTTCCTGTTCCTTGTCACCAATTCTCTCCCACCCCTAATGTTCTAGACGTCAACGAGGCGTAAAGCCTTATGCAAGAAAAGAACAAATGTAAATTATGGGAGGAGGTTGAATCATGGTGGAGGAAGTAAAAACTTTACTTGTGAAATCAACAAACATTTTGCTGTGCTTGTTATGGAAAGACTGTGATAATTTGTTTCTCTTATGGCTTTACACCTCATCGACGTCGAGTTCATTACAAGCGGGAGAGGGCTGAGGGCAAGTAACAGGAAGGAAATCAGCAATAGAGTTTTATAGGAAACATCACGGCATTCACCTGGAGTGATTTGAGGAATCAACGGAAAACCCATATCACGATGCCTGAGGGTTCGAACACGTGTTCTCCTTAATACGAGGCCACAGTTTTACCGCTGACGCACCACTGTTGGTGGAATGTGGTACAAAAGTCATCGTAGTGCTTGCAATGCTTCATAGTTTTGACCAGAGGCTTCATAACGCATATTTTTCGACATATTTGTAAATTAAAATGAGCGTTGTGAGAAGAGACGTGGTAGTATTTTACGTGAAGTGCTCTGCTACGCGACATCACGCACGCTTGCTTGTGTAGATAACGTGTGCGCACGGGGCAGCAGGTAAACCTAACCACCTGCGGTATGTTTTCTGTTGGTGTTTGAAACGAAGCAGAG
The DNA here is from genome assembly GCA_031002005.1 of Vandiemenella viatica. Taxonomy (NCBI): domain Eukaryota; kingdom Metazoa; phylum Arthropoda; class Insecta; order Orthoptera; family Morabidae; genus Vandiemenella; species Vandiemenella viatica. The sequence goes on along the minus strand of JARYHS010012867.1, from coordinate 57,307 downwards.
TGATCTCCAGTAGCGGAACAAACATAATCACGCGATGGTTCAGTTTCCCCGTGTGTTTGAGGGATTGTTTCCGTCCACTAGTTTGCCGCTTTCGATTTCTCTCAGCTGATTTCACGTGTGACGAGTTTAAAGTCTAAAACAGACGGAGCACATTCCAAATATAGTGACCCTAGTCGAGGGCGGGCGGCTGCCCCAACTGTTCACACGAGGCGACTTTTCAAGCGGCGCTCGGCGACTCGACTAGGGTCACTATATTCGGCTGATCATTGTACTGCTTAGAATAAGCTATAAAAATATAGTACATTTAAGAAATATAGTATTTTATCGAAAGAGTGAGAAAACAACCAAAAAATTAGTTATTTATTTTATAAAAACCTTATTTTTTCATTTCTTGCAGCTTTTAACAATTTTCTGTCTACAGTAAAAGTGTCATATTTGTTACTGCATTCAATTTTTAAATTAATGTAGATCAAAAGTTTATATTTTTTATCAATGAGATACTCGCTGTGCTTCTCTCTTCTCGCCATTTCAAATTGACAGTTGAAAATATCTTTTCTGTGAATGCATAATGAACGGGAATAAAGGCTAGGACTGAAATAACCTTAAATAAATTTTAAAATATGTTGTAATTATTGGCCTGTAGTTCTGTCGGTGAACTCACAATAATCTCTTACGTTTAGCCAAATTTCCTTTAACATTGTTATTTCAAAATACAGTTCGTCCAGTTTCATATTCATTTTTTCTTGTAAATTTAGAATTTTTAATATTGTTTCACAGACATAACATAATGAAACCTCATGTTTTAAAGTTTTGTATTTTGCATAACCATTTGATTTCGTAAAAAAAATCGTTTATTAAGATATGCCAGACATTTATCAATGAATAATAGAAAAATACTTCTAATTTTATCACTTTTTTAACCAAAGAATCGCTCTCTTTCACGTCGTTCTAGCGTTGATTTTAAAGTTGACATAGTACTTCACACATCTTTATTACCATCAAGTTGTATAATAGTTTTGTGAACGTTAAATGAAAAATGGCTCGCGAAATACGAAAGGAATTTAATTTTAACTTAAAATTTTATTCCTCCACAAAATATTCCAAATACGTGTAGGACAATCCTCTCCTAAACTAATAAAACAATAGCTCAGTGACTTCCAATCGAATTTAAATTGACGCACTTTCGTCATTTTCCTTAACAAATATAATTGAATATCAAAAGGGAGAACTACCCTTACGTGAAAATAACTAACAAAACAGAAACGAAGCAAAGACAGCTGCACGAGCAATCATTTGTTTGACGTCGTCAATTTTGACATTAAGACAACAGTTGAACAAGACAAAGGCGCGAACGGATACACTTCATCCCATCACTCAAAAGGTAATCATACAGTAATGTGCTTTCACAGATTTGGAAAAGAAGGGATTTGTTTGATATTAGTTTGTGCTTCAAAAAAAGTTTGATCCACCCACCTGAAATATAGTATCGTCGTGTAATTTTTTCAACAGTTTGTAGTACGCAGTGGCGTAGTTATCGGAGGGCTTGACGGTTTCGTGCACCGGGGCTCACAAGATCAGGCGCTCAGGGGGGTTACCCTAGTCATGCCACTGGTAGTACGCACACCAGAAATACAGAACAACTGTGGACCGTCGATTTGGTGCGTATAACTCAATTCTTTGTAAAAAAATTGATATTGATGACGAGAGTGAAATGCTTCTGAGGTTACTGTAGCGGTGGAACAGTACAATTAAAAACGACGACATCAGTGCATCTGAATTAATATTTGCCTATTAAAATGAAAAATATGAGAACGCTAGTCATTAAAAATATAATTTCCACATTCTCTTTCAGATTGTATTTTACAGTTCTAAAGTACAAATTAAGTTAAAAGTTAAGATAAAGTTTGGGTGCGGTATCAAAAGAAAAATATTAAATTTGGAAGTCGAAAATGGTGTATTATTAACACAATATGAAATCAGGAAATAATTTCAGGAAAAATAACAAATTGTATTCGAATTTTCAATGTGTGTTTAATGTAGTGGCATATTAAGTGTTTTAGATTTGAACACTAAATTGTAATGAGACAAAAAGGGGGGAATCAATTTCTGACTTATTTTCTTCAGTTGCCTGTATCCAGTGGCGTAGCCACGCCAACAAGGGCCCCGGTGCAAAAAAATTATTTTGGGCCCTCAGGCCAGACGGGCGACCCTTTTTTTGCTTCGTGTGCTGGTATAGGCCCCCTGAGCTGAGGATAGGGGCGCTTGAGTTGCCCTTAGGGGCCCTCTAAACCGCTCTTGAGGGTCCTTAGAGATGCTCCCTCTTGAGGTATGCTTGGGGGCCCTCTGAGCGTAGGGGCCCCGGTGCACTGCACCGCCTAGCCCATAGTTAGCTACGCCCCTGGCTGTATCGCTGCGCAACCTCCACGCCGCGAGTTCAAAACTCGACGAGGTGGCAAGGTTTCCCCGGCACCTCCTCGTCTGTTCATCCCCATTTAATTTTATTTGACCATGCGTCGACTCGCTCGCCGCGCAGCAGAAAACGCCTCGTTTGTTTTAGGCTTCCCGCCCCAACTGTTCACACGAGGCGGCGGTCGAGTAGGCGGCCGCGCGGAGGGCGCCACGCGGAATCGCCATTTGTCGCGTATAGCTCAGTTGTTTGTGGGACAATGGATATAGAATACGAGAATATAATGCTTCTATGGTTGCTGTACCGAAGATGGAACAGAAGAAGAAAAAATAGGCGCTACTGGATTCATCCAATACTATCAGAATGGAGTTAAAATTTTTTTTTTTATACCCTGTGGCCCCAATTGAAAAGGGATGAACAAAAGTTTTTCAACTTTATAAGTATGTCTCAGTCCTCTTTCAATGAGTTGATTACCGCTGTAAGACAAGAGCTGTTTAAAGAAACCACCATGATGAGAAGCAGCATACCTCCAGAAGAAAGACTGATCATTTTATTAATTATATCATTGATGTTATAGACACTCGTAACATTTCTTGGAGCCAACCAGCCGTTCAAACTATATTATAAGAATCAAAACTATAGACAATAAAGCGATTAAGATTAACCCTTTGACTTCTCTAGACGTGTATACACGCGCACCCTCACCGCCCTGTCTGTGCTCCAGACGTGTATACACGCGCCGCCTTGCCGCCCTGTCTGTGCTCTGGACGTTTATACACGCACCGCCTTGCCGCCCTGTCTGTGCTCTGGACGTTTATACAAGCACCGCCTTGCCGCCCTGTCTGTGCTCTAGACGAGTATACACGCGCACCCTCGCAGCCCTGTCTGTGCTCCAGACGTGTATACACGCGCCGCCTTGCTGCCCTGTCTGTGCTCCAGACGTATATACACGCGCCGTCTTGCCGCCCTGTCTGTGCTCTGGACGTGTATACACGCACCGCCTTGCCGCCCTGTCTGTGCTCCAGACGTGTATACACGCGCCGCCTTGCTGCCCTGTCTGTGCTCCAGACGTGTATACACGCACCGCCTTGCCGCCCTGTCTGTGCTCTAGACGTGTATACACGCGCACCCTCGCCGCCCTGTCTGTGCTCCAGACGTGTATACACGCGCCGCCTTGCTGCCCTGTCTGTGATCAGGACGTGTATACACGTCCAGCCGCTCGGGTCCCTGTGTGCTCTGCGCGCGTTAACGCGCTAGCCTCTTAGCGGCCCCGTCATGTAGCCATATTTCCACCCAGGGTGGTTAGTTGTTTTCCTTATTCGACCCTTGAGCGTTGGCAGCTGCGATCTAATTTGTGTTTCTCTTTTCCTTTTAGTTTTCGCTGAGAAAATGGTACGCCGTCGTGTTTGTACAATGGAAGAAATCATGGAGATTCTTACTAGAAGCGACAATGAATATGATGTCATTGAGATGGATCACAGTGATGACCCTTCGACAGGATCTCGATCGAAGTAATAGTACTAAGCTGTGTACATCAGCTTGTGGAAAATGACCATTTGTCTCCACAAGTGAAAATTCTTCAGAATTTGAAGCTACAGATAGTGAGAACGAAATGTGTGGAATAAGAAAATGCTTTAATGACAAGTTTGTCCGCATGCGATTGACGATTAAGCTGCGGGATACAAGTGTGGATTAGGTTAACATTCAAGCAGTTTGTCATTTTTCCTGATATATCTAACAGAAGTTCATATGATATCTATTGATGATGAGACCTACAGATACGCGAGAATCAGTTCACACTATATTTTAGCTGCGAAGTGGTATAAAAAGTTCTTTTTCCTCATTCTCGAATACTGCATTTTAAATGATCACGCACTTTGCCGAGTAGTAACCGGACGAAAAATGCCAGTTGCAGAGTTTCATGTGTCTTGCTGTGGAATGCGAAATACGCCAGAACGCTTCCGTGGTTTGGATTTCACATTAAACAGTAGGTCCCCTGTATCTTGTAGGACAACTGGATTAGGTTAAGGCGGCTAAGTCAAGGGCGGAATGCGCAGCCAATACAAACTCTGCCACTAGTTCATTACGACTATAAAGAATTATTATTGTTTAGCATATCTATAACAATAAGTATAATGTGTTGCGCTTATAATTATTATTTATTACTTTATTTTGTAACTGCACATTCCTACTCATATTGTTGCTTGTGGCTGCGTGTCGGCTGTTTTATATTTACCGAAATTTTTTTTGCACCACTTTTTTTATCACACTCTGTAAATCTAGTTCTGTTTACTATGGCATTATCTCCTTACTTGTAACATGTACTTTGTCCTGGGAATCGTTCTATAGTAATTTTCCTGCAACATTGGATCAGTTTAATATTAGCGTCAAACTACCTTTGGGTTTTCTGAATGTAACAATTCTAGTTGTGAAATTAAGTCGTGACCCTTAGTTTAGTTCACTCTGTCTCCTGTGAATCAATGACAGATGCAGTTACGTCCACTGGAGGCTCGAACCACTTACTCTGGGGCAGTTTGTGTGATGGCAGTTTACTCAAATAAGATGTATTTTGTTTTCTTCCGCATGCTCATGCATGGGAAAGTTGGAATGTACAACAAATTGAATCTATTTTCCTGGTCGTTAAGATCGCGTTTATTACTTAATGTCGGTGGAAATTAACTCACCAGTTCAGCATAATTGTTAATGCTAAATTTCTGTTCAGTACTTCATTCATCTACATCTACATATAAACTCTGCAATTCACAAAATTGTGGGTGGCAGAGGGTGCTCAGCACCAAAGCTAATCTCTTTGCTGTGCATTCCAATCCCTAATGGTACGAGGGAAAAAAGAATTCATATAAGAATCAGTCCGGCACCTTATTTCTCTAATTTTATCTTTCCTGTCCTTCCGACTCAAATAGGTTGGTAGAAGAAGTATTTCACTACAATCAAAAGTGAAAGTGGGAGTACGGATGTTTTCCGATAAGTTTAAACGAAACGTGTGTCGTATATCTACCAGAGACTCCCAACCTAATCTACTAATCAGTTCTGTGAAGCTTTCATAAGGACTGTAGCAAGCGGTCACGAATCGAGCGGCTCTTCTCTGTACTTTCTCAATACTTTCGATCAATCCCTTACGAAACGGGTCCCAAATGGCACAACAATAATCCAAATGTGGACGCACAAGAGATTTGTACGCTATCTCCTTTGTTTGTTCATTACAATTTTTCAAGATTCGACCTATGAATCGCAGCCTAGAATTTGTTCTACCTACTAACGAATTAATGTGTATGTCCATTTCATGTTCATTTGTACTGTTACTCCCAAATATTTCATAGAATCGACCTTATCAATAACTGAATAGTTTACCTCGTATTTCTGAACAATTGGATTCTTTTTGTTAGTTATGCACATTGCCTTGCACTTTTTACAATTTAGAGTAAGTTGCCACTCAGCGCACCAAGCCAAAATAATATCCAGATCGAGCTGAATTTCTAAGCAATCGGCCAAATTTCTTACTTCCCTATAAATAACCGCACCATCAGCAAACAATCTAAAAAGGCTTCTCACTTTGTCTCCGAGATCGTTTATAAAAATTAAGAAAAGATGTGGTCCTATTACATTTCCTTGAGGTACACCCGATGTAACATCTAGATTAGAAGAACTTTCTCATTCAACGACAACATACTGAGACCGACCAGTTAGAAAATCATTTATCCATTCACAAATCTGATCCAGTATACCATACGCTCGAAGCTTCGCTAAAAGGCGGTTGTGTGGCACAGATTCAAAGGCTTTCTGGAAATCTAATAAAAATTGTATCTACTTGTGAACCTGTATCGATAACTTTCATTACATCATGTGTAAATAGGGCCAGCTGTGTTTCACATGATCTTTTCTTCCGAAATCCGTGTTGATTTGTTGTAAGCAAATTATTATTATCTAGAAAATTCATAATGTTCGAGCATTTAATATGCTCCATAACTCTACTACAAACAGATGTTATAGATATGAGACGATAGTTCCCAGGATCACATCGATCACCTTTTTTTAAAATCGGAGTTACTTGCGCGATTTTCCAGTCTGAAGGTACTTTTCGCTCTTCTAATGATTTATTGAGTATATCAGACAGAAATGGCCCAATTTTCGCCGCATACTCTGAAAATACTCTTACTGGAATTCCATCTGGGCCCGGTGCTTTCCCCCACTTCAGGAGCTCTAATTGCTTAACGATACCTGCAGTATCTATTCGTAATGATTCCATCACCGACTCGCCACAACGTGGGAAAACTGGAATACTTTCCTTATGTTCATTTGTAAATGAATTTTTGAATGCAGTATTTAGTATGTTAGCTTTATCGCGGCTTTCATTAACCTCGGAACCTTCACGAATTAGTGCTGGAATATTGCTGTTGGTACAATTAACTTTTCGTACATACGACCAAAATTTCTTTGGGTTTTCTGTGAGACTCTTAGAGAGAGTTGGAGTGAAAATCGTTAAAGGCCTCGCACATTACATTCTTAATACGTCCTCTTAAATCAGTTAAGGTTTCTAAATCGATGCGACACCCCTTCCTTCTTGAGCGTGCGTGTATTTTACTTTGTTTTTTGAGTAATCTTTTGACTTCGCATGTGTACCACGGTGGATCATTCTCCCCCTTTATTGTCCGCTTTGGTATATGTATTTCCATGCCTTCCCTGACTATATGTATAAAACGATGCCACATCTCTTCAAGGGTGTCCTTTGTTGACTTGAAGTTATGGTAATTATTCCTCAGGTAGGTTCTAAAACACTCCTTTCAGAACTTACTGAATCTGTATACAATCCACCTTTTTGCCTTTTTCGCTTGGTCATTAATTTGATAGTCGCAATTACCGCTTTGTGATCGCTTATTCCTGTGATCGTTGAAATGTCGGTGAATAATTCTGGCCTGTTGGTAACCAGCAAGTCTAAAATGTTTTCGCTACCGTTATGACACCGCGTAGGTTTATTAACTAGCTGCTCGACATGATTATCTGGCAACAACTAGAGAATTACTTCAAAAGCTGTCTTATCCCTGTAACCTGCGATGTGAACGTAATTACGCCAGTCAAAATAAGGCAGATTGAAGTCGCCTCCTAGAATCATAGCATGATCCTTAAAACGGCTAGCTATACAATTTACATTATTTCTTAACTCCTCGACGACAGCTATGTCGGAATCGGATGGACGGTAGAAGGCGCCTATGATGAGTTTGGACCCAGCAACGTTTAGTTTAATCCATATGATTTCACAGATCGTATCGACGTCTATTTCATTACATGGGAGAAATTTACTCACACCTATAAAAACCCCACCTCCATGAGAATGTAATCTGTCTTTACGAAAAACGTTCATGCTATCTTTGAAAGTTTCGGCGGAACTTATTTCCGGTATCAACCAACTTTCTGTACCGATAACTATATCCGCTTCTGTACTACTAAAAACGCTTTCAAGTTACAGTTGTTTGTTAGCTTCTACAGTTAATTACGAGAACTTTTAACTGATGAGATTCTTTTACGTTTCTCCTACATTCCGGTGTTGCATCTGATTGGGTTGCCCGTAACTGAATTTCGTGTTTCGGGTCTTCCTCCCTCAGCCTAAAAAACCACCCAGTGCATTCCACACGGCCCCTGCCACCCGTGTAGCCGTGTAGTTCAGATAGCGGACTTGTAAACTTTGTGTTAACTGTCTGAGGGCTGTATCTGGACATCATTAAAGACACATAATAAAGTAATGAACCAACTACAGAGCGTGCTGGATGAGCGGTATATCTTGGTCTGGCATTCGGGAAGACGCAGTTTTTCAACCACATTAGGATATCCAGATTACAGTGTTCCTTGGATTCCTCAAATCAACCCAGAAGAATTCGGGGATGGATCCTTCAAAAGGCCATGACAGAATTCAGGGGCGGATCCATGATTTTTTTTTTGGGGGGGGGGGCTTGGCTTGAGTGAATTTTGGTTCAGAGGGCTTGCGTTCAGTGGATTTTGGTTTTGGGGGGGCTTGAGTCGGGAGAAAGGTAGTATTTATAGCCTCCTCGTTCCTCAAATCCGTAGAGCTAAAAAAAAAATGATCTCAAAACTACAATGTCAGGGGTGGACCTAGATAAGTTTGGGGGGGGCTTGAGCCCCCTAGCCCCCCCTAGCCCCCCCTAGCCCCCCCCCCTGGATCCGCCCCTGACTGAATTCCTTGCTTCCAGTCCTCTCCATACTCTAAAGACTTCGATTTCGACCAAGTGTAACTCATAAAAAAAGGAAAAGCAAAAGAAACCCACCTCCAAGAGGACAAACTTGTGTCTAAAATGTTTCATGCAATGCAGCCTTTCATGTTTCTACTACAGATTAGTAATATGAATTTGCTATTACTTGCAGCTATATTTATCACCATTCATTAAACCTTGTTCGAATACAGTAATAGGATATTGTGAACATCCAGTCATACTGGATTATGTGCAGGGAAATATTGACATCATAAAATGTTTTGACAATTTCTGACTACTACAAACTATATAGCCACTGAACAGAGGACCCTGTAAATTAATTTTTGTGATGTTGGTACAGGGAGTAGGTAAAGGTTTTATAAAGATTTGAACGCAACTTTTGTGACAATTTACAGCGGGTCGATATATAGATACGGAGTTAGTCTCTTTTATTTCAGATATGTACTGCAAAGTTTCAGTAATGTACCAAATCTTTCAGTTTCTTTTTTTCGTGTTGTTAGTAGGCCTACATTATTCTAGCGATGTACTAATGCTGTGATAATTTATGTGTCTGTGGGAGCATTCATCAAGCATCGGTATTCTACACATCACACAGAGAGAGCTGACTCGGGTCGCTTGTAAGGATCGTTGTGTACGGCTCTTCGTCTGCCAGTGCAACCCAACTGCGATCCAATCAAAAAATTGTTACATGAGCATCGACAGGAGTCGCTCCAGAGTTGGACCCTTGTTATTCCACAGTTCTCGTCCACCAGCGCAACTGCAATGCAACCTAACTCTCGTGCGACCAATTCATAAATGACTGGCTTGTCACTCTCGTGGCCAACGATCGTGCGACAAAAGTATGACATTTCAGGAGGAGTTAGTGTACAAATCTCTTGTGCGTCCACATTTGGACTATTGTTGCGCCATTTGGGATCCGTTTCGTAAGGGGTAGATCGAAAGTATAGAGAAAGAACAGATAAGAGCAGCTTAATTCGTGACCGCTTGCTGCAGTCCTTATGAAAGCGTCACTGAACTGATTAGTAGATTAGTTTGGGAGTCTCTGGTAGACAGACGACGCACGTTCGTTTAAACTTATTGGTAAACATGCGTACGCCCACTTTCACTTATGAGTGTAGTGAAATACTTCGTCCATCAACCTATTTGAGTCGGAAAGACAGGAAAGATAAGATTAGAGAAATAAGGTGCACAGACTCTTATATGAATTATTTTTCCGCTCGTACAATTATGGATCGGAATGCACAACAAAGAGATTAGCTTTGGTGCTGAGCACCCTCTGACACCCACAATTCCGTAAATTGCAGAGTATATATGTATATAAATGTAGATGTAGATATACTCAGTCATCATTTCAGTTAAAATTATGTCAGACTGCAATCAAATGTTTTGTATTAATCTAGTGAGAGCAGTAGAAAAAAAAATCATGTATATGTAATTATACTTTGCAACATTATTCAAATATGATCGCTTTGGATAAGGCAGAAGAAGTTATAGCAACAGAAGTTGATACATGTGGTATCTGCATGACAAACAGTCATTATTATTACATTCTGGGTGTCATATCAAACTGTTTACAAAATCAATGACTACAGTATATAATGTACATTACTGAGTGTCAGTACGAGTTTTGAAGTATTTTTATATCTTTTTTTTTTATCAATATGAGCGATGTTATCTCCTTCCGTTAACTATAGAGGACCAAATTCATCTTGATCGTTGGGCATCTTCACCATTCCAGCCGAAGATTTTATTATTGCCTGTTTCAATCCCGGAGATGAATTCCTTTCCAATTTCCACCAATAGCGGGCTCAACAAATTTTCAAAACAAATAATTAGTTTATTTCCCACTATATCTTTGACTTTATTCCAAGGTTTGGCCAAACTACTGCTCAAGACTATTTGTAAATAATGATTTTCTGACTGTTTGAATCAGCTGATGAGTTTTAAGATGCCCATACTTTGTAAACGATTTCCCATAAACTTCACATCAAAATAGATGTTTCCCAAAACAAGTCCGCTGATGTCTTATAAGATGCCCAGGCTGCTTAAATAATTTTCCACAATCTTTATTAGAATTTGGACGTTTACTCAACTGGAAGCTCCTCATATGTTTTAAGATCTAAAGGCATTGAAAATGATTTCTCACAAATGCCACGTGAAAATTTTCGTTCGCTCAAAAGATTTTGCTGACGACCATCAGATAATATAAATGATTCCACCTGTGACGCGGAAGAGAATAGTTCATGATAGATTTTCCACTAATTTTACAAGTATTTTGTCGCTGACCCCAATGAAGCCTGTGGTGCATTTTAAGATCCCCAGAAACTGAAAATGAATTTTTATTCATTTTACTAGAGAATGTTGGATGGATTTTCTCATTACTTTTAAGACTGCAGGACTGTGTACATGATGTATCATGCAATTCGCACAAAGTTGATAGTTCACCTAATTTATTTCTCTTATCGCTTTGTTTGTTTTTAAAACGATTATTATGGCTGTTTGTAGTAATTAGTTGCTCCTCTAGCCTGTTGGTTTGATATTCAGCAGTAGAAAGTTGCTGCTCGTAAGCATAACTCCTGTTTTGCAGTCACAAGAGTCCCTAGAAATAGAAAAAATCGCATATTATTACGTGGTGACAACATATTATATAAGAGAAATTTGTTTATTCACAACTTTGCGGCATGGTTCCAGTTTTTGAAGTAGTTCATTTAATTCTTGTAGCACATACTTGTTTGTTATACTGTATATAGCAACATACACATATATAGTAGTATACTTATAAGTGGAAGTATGTCATGTTTATAAGTATTTAAATATGCTGCTCCCTAAACTATATAGCTTATTATTTGTAAAATGAATAACTCGAAATGACTGAGCAAAAATGTGAATTTTTAGTAAACAATCAATAATTGTGATACAGAAAAAATAATGAAAAACATTTTAAAACTATGAAATTATATTATCAATGTGTATATAACAAATTTACGACCATAAGATACTGATAACGTGAAATAATGCATATTTATAAAACATTATCAATACAAATCAAATTAATATTACCAACAAAATATTTCTTGCCCCTAAAGAAACCTGAAATTAATAAGTTAAGACCTTAACTGCTCAACAAACACATAGCAGCTCTCTATAGGGAAATATGACTAGTTAAAGATAGAAGCGTCTTTTTATATAATTACATTTTAAATACGAAATTTGAGTTAATATTCACAAAATAGTAAAGTGATTTTTTAAAAAAAAATCTTAATGTTCTAGAGAACTAACACAGTAGGTATTTGATTTTCACTGAAAGTCACATCAAATTAGATATTTGATAGATGAAGTTACATAATAAAAATAAAGAAATAACTATGAAAAGAGATACTATGCCGCCTTATTTTGTATCTAGATCTTATTTCGGAAATGATCACAAAACAATTTCTTCACATCTTTATTGGATATCCAAAGGCATTTTAAACATCAAACAATGTATACATCTTAGTTGATTGAAATATATAGCTCTTGACACTAAAGGCATCAACTATATTATTAAAGTTGTACTGGAATCAATCATCACATATAAAGATGGAGGCCACTCATCTAAATCAACATACTGCAGGTGTTAGAGAGGGGTGAATACTCTCTCCTACACTCTTCAACTGATATTCTGAATCCATTTTCCAGACTATCTAGCTAGAAGTTGATAAACCAAACTAGATAAACAGCAATCTGATAAACAACAGTTAACAGTGTGATCATGTACATCTCAGCTCTTCAGTTCCTTTCCAGAAAGAGTTAAAACAGCAGAAAATATGAACTTGGTAATCTTCAAAAACAATGTAGTTATCAGTTTGTTGGCAGGCATAAAATTAAAATAGAGACTAATTAAATATCTTTGATGCTGGCTGACCAAAAAGAGGTCCTACAGTAGAAAATACGATCATCTAACGCAACAATCACAAAATCCTTAATGTCTTGTTCAAATTCCAGTCAGCACTCGTTAAAGAATTGTTGTGTGTTGCTGTCAGTACTGCTGGGTGTCGAATCCTGGACACTGAAATCTCATTCATGAATCAGGAGAAAGCTTACAAATGTGACTTTACAGCCGAATATTAAAAATCCTAATGGTCGTGTAACAAGCAAATGACCATCAGAAAACACAGGATAGGAACAAATACTGATGACACTTTTCAAAATGGCGAGTAATGACTTATACAGCTTATCACTGAAGACAAATCGCAAGAAAAAGTGGACGACGACGAAGTAAAATCTGCTAGACGAAAGCCTCCATTAATTGTGTGATAGCCACGACATTGCCTGCTTAATAAGAGTAACAGAAAACACAAGCCAAGAAAGAGAAAATTATTTCGCTTGTTACAAAATAAATTAATATTAAAAAGGTACTGACACCAATCACGATTCCTAAGCAAAAATTAGACATTTCAACCATAAATGCATTTGATGGCTAGGTGAAAAGTTCTCGGCCTTGAAGAGAAAGAATTTTATAAGCAAACAGCCATTATATATTTAGATCCCTTTAGTTCAATAAGTCCTGAATTGCGATTCTGGTTGGTCCAAAAAATATCCATATGTGTCTGCTATCACTTGATTTGATTCGAAATACATACTATCCATAAATTTCTTTGGCCTTACAACGAGGTGGCAGCAAAAGCCTGGCATATAGGATGGATGTTCCCAAACCTAATTGCCAGGGCACTATAGCGGTGGGTGTATTTTCCTGGCTAAAAGTGAACTTTTAGTTTGTGATGCAAGTATTAATCCATAATTTTTATGCATTTGGTGTATATTGTCCACCAGTTATAGTTTCAGCCTTTAAACATAATAAATACATAAAAACTCCCCTTCATACTAAAAAACGTTGCTTATTACCTTACTGACAAGTACAATCGATTTCTCTTTTTTCTACTACTACTAAATCCATTAATGCAACCCTTCTAGCGTGCAGTCGTTAATTCTCATCTCTACAAAAATTTGGAGCACAAATCTGATTGAAACCTCATTAAAACGGTACAAACATTAATGAAAAACTGGATTTCAAGTTTTAATTTGTTTAGCATTTGGCAACTTCGGTATCCATATTCTATCAAGCTTTCTTGTTTTTAATTGTTGGTGAAAAATGTCCTAACTGCTGACCGTCCAATACCATATTTTGCACATTCTTGATGTTTTCAACTGCTCTCACGCTACACTAGATAAAAACTGAAGATATTTCACCATTTAAAAAATATGCTAAACAAAACCTGAAAGTGATCTAAAACGGATCGACTTTGCAACATAACAACAATCAAGAATACCTCGTCTTGGCGCTTTGAAGAGATCTCGTTTCCATAAACCACTGTGGCAGTGTCGAGATCAAGGTAAATGCACAATATCTTAAGCAAACTGACGGGAACAGGTTAGAGCACTTCTGCTTTAGTACTGTATTTCAGAGCGTGCCTGTACTAAATGGATAAACCAGGACACACTGAGACAGCTGATGTTGCTCCACATAACATGGAGACTCATCCATCAGAGGATGCCTAAGACAGTCATCTGATATTGTATGGAATTGCCCCTGCAGACACAAGACAAAAAGTAGCTGTTAACATCTCAGAGAGGAATCTGCTCATACCTCAAAGCTGGTGCAAAGAGCACCAATGGAGAAAGACTGTAAGCCTGGAAAAATAGAGTGGGATAAAACATTGATTGGATCAAGCTGAAAGATTGTCACCATTTGGTTCTGATCAACCATGGCTCATACTGAAATTACTGAAGCCATTAATCACTACAGAGACTCTGGATTAAAGAGGACACTATTTCTTCTCACAGATTTTATGATCACTGACGTCAATGTCATTAGAACCTTGGAAGCACGGGGGGTGAGCAACAGGAAAGAATTTGGCCATGACCTTTTAAAAACCTTCCTGGCATTCACAAGGAATGATTTTTGGAAACAATGGAAAACAATAATCCGTATGCATGACGGGGATTCTGACTAACATTCTCCCTAAAGGGGATACTTGGGAACATAGCATGTGGTACTGCGGTCAGACCCAAATGACGGTATATTTGCTGTGATGGTAACAAATTGGAATCAATCAGTCGTACAGTGTCACAGTCACAGTAGCGAAAAAATTAACTTTTATTTGAAGCTGTCATGGACACAATAAAACGAACAGAGAAAGTGCAATAAAAGGAAAGCTTTTAATATGCCAAGCCCAGAACTTCCAACACTGCCCTCACAGTAAAAACAGGAAATTTTACAGTGATAACGTTCATTTCTGTCCTCCCTTAATACAATGACCATCATATATCCTATTATAAACCAGCTAATTAAATAGAACTGCCATATCACAACATGAACACTAACATTGGAAAATTAGAGTAAAACTTAAAAAAGACTGTGTTATATTGTCGACAAATTGTGGACGTGAGGTGGAGATGCGACCTGGACCAAAAAATAACGCCGTCCTAACCACAATGCTGCACATGCATAGTGTGTGTTTTCCTTTTTTACTGCCGCTTGTTGTTACATTGAAATGGGGCATAGAACAGAATAAAAATGTCACCAAAAGCACAAGGAATTATAACCACACCATACGTAGAACAAATTTTTGTTAGTCTATATCCCGAGAACTAAGAGATATCAAATGGTACTCTTGATTTTCAGCTTGTCTTCTAGCTATTTGCGCTATAGGTCTTCAGCAAGCACTTCCTCTATCCTATAATAAGGATGTCGATGGTGCCTGCGAAGGACATTATTGTGCATATGCTGACAATACCAAAATTATTAATTTCTATTATTTGGTCCCGTAAGAAGTTCTTCTTTACATATATTTCTTATTCTTTCTAAGCCGTGAATATTTAGTACATCTGAGTTTAATTTAATTTAATTGCAATGGAGCACAGGTTCCGGTGGCAATTTCCCTACACACCCATCTTCCTGCACCCACCTACATTTGACCTCTACAAATTTTATCTTTAAATTCTTTCAGAGTTTTCGGTAAATTATGACGAAAGTTAATGAAAATAATCATAATTAATTACACCATATTACTCTTGATGAACTCATATAAGTTACAAATTACACCGAACAGCTGCATATGATGCAAGGTAATGAAAATTTAGTAAATAAGACATATGCGCGATCCAGCTTAAAGCGTAATCAATACGGTAACATAGAAATTTCACAGTTTTAGATGACAGTAAATTTTTCATATCAAATAATGAATTTCCACGTTAGATGCCTATACGAGTTTATTACTTGTGTATCTGTAAGCAGGAAATAAATGAAATTTTTTCAAGGTAAAAACTCAGACAGTAAACCAAGAAGGGAGCATTTCTTTTCGTCGTACAGTATCTTTGCAGTTGCTTTGTTTCATGTCAGCTGGTTTTTAATTGAAGGTTGTGTTTGTTCTGGTATCATACATTGCAGTGTAAATACGAGTGAAGAAGTGATATGGGGCTATAAATGTGGCATACAGTAACCAGGAGGTAGGTTTCTATCTTTCTATTGTTTATGGAGTCTTGTATAATGGAATAAAATGATTTGATTCTGTGTACTCTTGCTTAACAAAGGATGATGTTTGTCATTTTCCTGGCCATTGAGTAACATGTGTAGCAAAGACAGAGCTTTGAATTTAATAACATAAAGTTGTTACCAGAATGTAGATGATGATGTCTGGAGTATGTTTTTTTTTCTTTCTTTTTTTTTTTACTGACTACTATAATTTTTTGATATATCATATTTCCTATGTTAGTATTTCTCTATAATTTTCTATCTGTGCTTTTTATTTCTATATATAATTTTGTGTCTTTTATTTATAATTTCTCTATTTTTTTTTCTACAGGTCCAAATTTGAGCTTCAACAAAACAATTTGGTTCTGTGTGCAAAGAATGTGGTGTTAACTTGGTGAAGAAATTTCAAGTAACGAGTACCCCCTTAGTGGGGTGTGGTGTGAACAATATCAGTGTATCCAGTGAGAGTTGTGATAGTATGATGACACAGGTCACTCCATCACAGTATACATGTGTCACATGTCTTCAGTATTTCAGCACAAGGGACATGCTGATCAGGCATGTTTTTAGTCATTACCCATTGGTAAATTCACCGTTGCACATTTGCCGAGACTGTGGTAATATTTTCTCAAATCCATCTAAAATGTGTGCCCACCATTACCAAGAGAGCAAGAACTCTATATTTAAAGAGCCGTCATTAATTGAACTTGCTTGTGC
Organism: Vandiemenella viatica; assembly: GCA_031002005.1. Taxonomy (NCBI): domain Eukaryota; kingdom Metazoa; phylum Arthropoda; class Insecta; order Orthoptera; family Morabidae; genus Vandiemenella; species Vandiemenella viatica. Next base: position 40,428 of record JARYHS010012867.1, on the reverse strand, counting down.
GCTCTGTGAAAACATTTTCATCTTGGTGCTCTCTAACAAAACATGTGTTCACACATACCTCAGCTACTTCTGCTCCATTATATGTTTGTACACGTTGCTCAGAAGTTTTTGGGGATATGGCAAAACTCCAACATCATAAATGCTCCAACGAAATTCACAAGAAAGGTAAAGTCACATTGATGCTGCATTGATTTTGTTGTTTGATTTTTAATCTATATGGACAATAGTTTATTTCTTGTGACCAGAAGATTTGCACTAAAACTGATGTATGTTTAATTATGATCAGTTTAATTAATTGACAATTTAATGGTTGATCATTTAGTTAATATTTGAGCATTTGACTTGGGAACCATCAGACTTTATAAGAATGGATTTCAATCTCCTTCATATATGTTGCAGGTACACAGCATATATGTCTGCGGTATATTCGTTTCTCAAAATGCGCCCTAGTTATTGAGAAATTTGCATGGAAATAAACAAAAACTTAAGTGTAGGGTATCTAGTAAATTATGGCCTCATTTTATTAATGTCAGTGTGATGTGGTAGGGTGTTAGCATTATAATTTTCTGGCCCAAGTTCAAATCCCTGCAGAATCAAATATTTTTATCTTCAGAAATTGTCAAGCTTGACCTTTCTGTATTGTTAAAACTTCATTTATACTTTTATTGAGTGAAACAAATATTTAAAACAAATCATATTACCTACAATTCAGCATAATTTTTTTCCTGCAATTCTTTTTTTCGTAATGAATTCATGAGTCTACTAACGGATTGTCTTTTCCTAATCGGCCGCACACCCTTGAAAACTTCATTGCAATGTATGTCAAGAAAGTCTCCATTCTTACATTATTTTTTCATTTTTTATTAATAAGTTTTTTTGGTGCAATTTCAATTAAAATAGTTACTATCATGTATTTATTTCATCTTCATCATTTCTTTACTTGTATATCATCAAGAGGTATTTTAAATGAAATATGTAGCATTGGGAAGATAGTTTTTTCTTTCTTTCTTGTACACTCGATTTATTCCAATAACAGTTGCGTGTAAATGGTTGAAAATAAAATAGTAGGCCTATCTGTGATGAAAAATGGAGCTCAACAAGGAAATGGAATAACAAGTGACAAATGCATATAAACATTGCAAAATTCTTTTGTCAGATTCCAGTTTACTAGCCGATTTGCCTCCTAACTTAATTTCATTGGGTATGGGCAAGTCATATTAGGAAGGTATTGTTGATATATGTGCCGAAATAATGTTTGGTGTATCTGTTATGAGCAATGTGACTTGTTTTAAATTTTATTTCGTGAAATAAAAGTGAGTAAATGAAGTTTTAACAAAATAAATAAGTCAAGCTTGACAATTTTTGAAGATAAAAATAAGTAAAAATATTTGATTCTGAGGGATTTCATCTCAAATCAGAAAATTATTAGACCACACTGACATCTGATAATAAGGGGCAATAATTTACTGCATACCCTACATTCTAATTTTTTTTTATTTGCATGCGAATATCTCAAAAACTGGGGCGCATTTTGAGAAATGACTATACCACAGACATATATACTGTGTACCCTTCAACATATTATATGATGGAGATCGAAAGCCATTCTTAACACATCTGATGGTCTCCAAGTAAGTGGTTTGGGGTTGTAAGAGAGCTTGTAAAACAACCTTTTTTTTATAGTTTTTGCATTGTCACTGATAGGTTTATTGATGCAACTAATGGATGGTACTGAGACATGGAATATTTTTAGTAATGTGGTTGCCACGGCTGGCTGGTAAGCGTGTTTACCTTCAATACAGTCTTTTAGAATTTTTAAATAACCAGAACTCTATAGGATCTGGTAACATTACATACACACATGATCAAGGAATGTGAAATCACACACTTTAATTCTAACAGTTTAGCCAGTACAAACATGCCGACCACCTACTGACAAGTAATAATGTTTGAAGTTTGCAAGTCCTTCTAAGTGAAAAGTTTAAGTTAAAGCAAGTCTATACAGCAATCATTATGAATCACTCTCCATAACAATCACATGGCCATTAAACACATGGTAATTACACTCTCAGAACACATTTAGGCTTTTTTATGTTCTCTGGCTTGAATGACATAGCGAATACAATAGCCAGCATTCATTTTAGTGATGCGGTAGTGCGATTTTGCGTACCCATGTTGTCCCGTGATACCTTAATAATACACTTGTACACAAGCATACTTTATCTCAGGTACTCTGCCACTGTCATTCTGCGAGACTAGCATAACTATATGCCAATTAATCAATCGATCTTTCTAATGGATATTAGCAATACATATACATAGCTATATGTAAATAAAACCACTTTTTTCTACATAGAGGTTCCCTGGCCTCTATAGAGTGACAGGCTGTTATGTCTTTAGACATATTTGGGAAATGTTATAAACTTTGGTATTTATTTTCAATACAGCTGTATTTAGCAATTCTGGCTAACTAGTCTTGGCAACTGAAGACTTGTCCAATTGAAGAAATGTCTACTTAAAACTAAATTCGCTAATCAAAGACAGTGTCATGATAGCTAGACTAGCATTAACGTTTGTGAGATGGAAGTAAACATTTGACATTAGCTCTGTAAGTGGTTAATGTTAGCATGTTGTCTTAAAGTTACTATGAATTACCTAATGCTGTTAACCTAATCAGAATTGAAATTGAAGGATTGAATGAAAGGTATTGTGATTTTTACTAAAAGTAGTGTTTTCAAATTTATCATATAATATCATAATTGGAAAGACCAGTGATTCCATTATGGAACAGTGAATTTAAAGTTTTTAAAAATGAGCTTTAATTGTTTTATTAAAACATTGTCAGCAATCCAGGGATATTAATTCTTGCCTATGTCATTGCTTGTGAATGGTGTGATGATATGGGAACTGTGTTATTGTTATATAGTCTAATAGCTAGCTGGGTTGCAGGATGAGATAGGTGAAACCAACACAGAGAACAGATACAGTTGTTGGAGATTTTTTTTAGTGATTTCAGTGTAGGTGATTATTAAAAAAAAAACATTGCATTATATAATACATGATACATTTTTGTTATAGTACTTATGAAACAACATGCGAGTAACAATTACCTGTACAGTATGCCTTTGTTATGTAATCAACAAGTAAGCTTACATTGCTGTAATTGGCTTACCCTTTGAAAATTCTCCTTCCTATCAGCGATACTTTATTGAGTGCTCCCCTATATGTACAGCAGGATGGCCACTGACTTGTTCTAAGCCAATAATGCAGCACTGCAAGATGAAGTAGAGCATTCAAGGGAAGCAAACATTTTTATAATTCTGCTCCTTCCCATGAGATGATGCTGGAGTCTGCATAGGGATACCAGTTATTATGTGTTTCTGTTATCTTCTTATTCTAAGACTTCTTTATCGTGGATTCTACAGAGAAAAGCAAAAATGGCTAAGCCTGTAGTTCCTCTCTCTTTGCCTTAAAGATGTTCTGATGTTGCTGTAGAGATTAATCAAATGAATGCATAGATTCTAAAGTCCTGTCAGTATTTTCTTGGTTCTTTGCAAAGACACACACCAATTTATTACAATCTAAATATTCCAGCTAGCCCACTCTGCTGGCTATCTTGGTTGCGGCACTGACATTTGATTTGCTGGTTCGAGTCCTGGTGGTAAAATAAATTTTTATCATCAGGCCAGCAGGGTAAGAGTGGTACTGTTACACAATTCATAATCACCAAATTGTCTACCAAAGTTTTGGGGTAAATCCCAAACCTTTCTACAGTGTGTATAGAGTGGGGGCATGTGATGCTGTTGATGGTGATTATTTCCTATGGATGTGGACATTAATCTTGGTGGTCCTAATTGTGTTTCGGAAGAGTAGGCTTTTATGTGCTGGTACAGGGCTTCTCCCTTTATCTACTTTCATCTGTCATCCTCAGTACATCTCTCTAGACTGAACACTATGCACCAGCACAATCATTTATACTTACAATAACATTTACAAACATTGTCACACTGTAGAAGGCATCAGGGAATCTACCCCAGTTCATCCTTCCAGATGTTTCCATTGAATGGTTAAACACCACCATGGAAACCGTGTATGCCCCAACTAGGACATGGCATTCATAGAAGAAATATATTTTAGTTGTCGTGCTGTGCTTTCGTGAGAGGATCGCCATGTCTGATGCTGCCGTCACCTGTATACAGCATCAGTAAGCATTTTTTATCTGTTTTATTGGTGGTGCAGGCTTCTACAATCATGTGTTTATTACTAAGATATCCAGCCCAATTTCTATAGTGAACTATAACCCAACAGATCTCTGTTTGAAACCACATGCATGATGCCAGAAACACTAGATTTTAATAAATTGGTGCAGTAGGTTAATAAAAATCAGTCGACAGTGCTCATTAGGTTTTATTTGTTGTACCCTGCCAAAGAAAGAAGACAGTTGCCTAACCTAACAAGAAGCTCTTTAAACAGAGATGAGACCCAAGATATATAAGCTTATTGTGGTTACAACTTCACTGTATTTTGTCATAATTAATTAGAAAAATGCACGACTACAACCCAATCCGACTTCCTATGTCGGCTCGGTAACTTTCGTGACGTTACCACGGAAGAGTAGCGTGCGTGCTTTCTGCTGGTATATCTTGGTGATAGCGGTAACACTCAGACCTCCTGTGATAAAATCCACAACCGAATGACCCAATGGTTAGACATTAATTCTGTTAAATCGACGTTGCTACTGTGGACAATCAATCTAATAGAGACATCTGAATGTTGAATCTGTTCTCTGTTTCAGGTGAATTTCCATTCAAGGTGATAGTCGTGCTTAAATCCAAGAACTTAGTTGGTTAAAAATTAACTCAGTGTCCATATTTTTTTTGCTAACTGCGTTAATTCTAAGATATGTTTCTTAATATTGCTAAGTTTATTTTGGTAGTCAAGAAAGCACGCAAAAATATCTATTAGCTGTCAGGACATTTCTGAAATATGTGCTCGATACAATGCAGGACATTCATTATTTCAATTTATTGTTAATTTTAAGAATTTTTTATTATTGTCTTGTAAATACACATATCTAACATGCAATATTGTTGTAGGCCATTTTTATGCAGTGGCTCAATAAGTTAAATGTTGATAAATAACGTCATACAATTTTTAATGCATCAAACCGTATAAAAACAGTTGCATTGGGGTTATTTATTAACATTAGTCCATGGCCTACATCAACATTGGAAGCCTAAATTCAATCACTTCTTTACCTGTTGGTTTAAATAATTATAATGGGAAGTCGGACCTTGGCTTCTAAGGTAAAATGTGCCATTATGCTGTATTAGAATGACTGGAAGAAAAACAGAGACGAATATATAATATCAGAACCTCTTATTCATTCTTTTACCATCATTTTATAGTGTCAGTATTAGCTAGATAACATTTCTGTTTAACTAGCAGCCTTATAACAAGATCCTATCGATAGTCCATGTATTAAGATAGGGCATCAATGTGCTAGTACTATTGTGATGTATAAAAATTTTATACTATGATATTCTGGGCTTGGCCAGTGAAGGCTTTGCTTTTAATGCATTTTTTTATCTTCTTCTTTTTGTGTCCATAAAAACTACAGATATGTTTTTTTTACCCAGTGTCTTTGGCACTGACAATAGACAGTTTGATTGGTATATGTTGATTCCAAATTGTTAGTATAACAACAAACAGAGCATGGGTTGGGAATCGTCATGGTTACAAGTGGTTTCTGCATGCTCTCTCCAGTGTCAACATTCAAGAAGAAGCAGCTACAGTTTCAGTTTTCCATGGTTACTTAAATCACTCCAAACAAATGTTGGGATTGTTCCTCCAAAACTGCCATGTCCTATAATCCTTCATGTTCCTGACTTCCTATTTTTTCTATTAACGTCAACGAGGCTAAAGCTATAAGAAATGAGAAGTATCTCTATGAAGCAAAAGTCCTCTAGTTATTAAGGCTTCTAGAAATCGTTTTAGAGATTTTTGTATCCGCAAGATTTAACATTTTCAGTGCTTGGTGTCCCTTTGAGGTGTGTAAGAAGCTTCTACTTTGGGTTCAGTGGTGTTGGTAACTACTTGTATCTGCAAGGGCAGTGCCAGACAATAATTCCCCAATGTCACTGATAACTGTCTCAGGCATCCTCTGATTTGTTGGCATGTTATGTGCAGAGCAGAATCAACTTGGTTTCTATCAGTGAGGACAAGCGCACACTGCCACGGAGTAGCACAGTGCTCAAGCAGCAGTGTGGAGGTCACTGAGGTTTGTGCCTCAGTTGGCTCAAGATGTTATTTTGCAGAAACTTTTGTCTTTAATTTGCAGCAGTGGTTTTAAGAAGTGATATTTCTGCTAAGACTGGCACTATGTTATGTTATTGCTGTGTTGCTAAGTTTTTCAGTTTTTGCTTAGCGAATTTATGGCGCGGGTAAAATTCACATACTTCAGTTATTGTTGGGTTTAACTTTAGATTATTTTTTATGAGATATGAGAGCTTTTTGAAACTATTAATCGGCCCCTATTACATAAACAGTCGCCTTATCAATTTGTTATTGTGTTAGGTATTCTAAAAAATAAGGTAGTGCACCTTATTCATTCCTTTATTCACAAGAATGTTCTTATTTTCCATCGATAACTTTATTAGTTTTACAATACAATTTTGCTGTGGGGTGAAAATGAAGTCTATTTTAGTGTTTGTATCTAACTTGCACTTATCACTGTTGTTGCTGCTTGGCCGTGCAACTGAATGTGTCCCACAACAACGACCAGCTACTCTCTCTACTGTTCATAACTGTATAATCTGTACTCAGTTAATTTAAGCATTTCTGTACTTGGATATGCAAATGAACGACCCCTCTGTGCTTGCAGACTGTTTCATTTATCATCTCAGAATCATTCATCATGCCATAACATGGCCCCTTCTCTTGAGAATTACGACTCACATGTGACTTATCTAAGGAGGCCAGAATGGTCTATTAGGTAGTATCAACCCAATACTTTCCTCAGATGCAAACTATTTGATTAAAAAATCTAAAAAATTAGTCTTATCCTCACAGTTTGTCATATGCATCCTCGACCATTCTAAACAATATGTAGTGACCGACTATAGGAAGACTATCTACATAAATGAAAGAGTCACAGTGGTTGACCACATGTTGATCGTTAGTGAAGATTTTTAAAAGTGCTAAATGAAGTATGCTATCTCAAGCAGTCCATACGTGGTTTGCTTGGATGACTTCTGGTATTCTGGAGGCCGACGAATAAGTTTCTGTTGCTTAAGAGTTAGAGTATTAGGCTGCCATTAATTAAAGCTGTTTCAAATAGCTGAGGTAATAGGAATATCAGGAAGAAGGTATGGTACATTTTAAATCCCTAAAAGCTTGACATTCAAATGAATGCTAAATTTGTTTAATGCTGAGCAGCTACAGATTTGAAAATGAGGTTCCTATGATCTGATTAACATATATACCTAATTTGCAATTGTTTTTTGTTTGTGATGGAATTCAGCAGTAAAAGAACCAAAGAAGTTAATTTTTAAATCCACTAAAAAAGAATTGATTTACAGGCAAAAATTCATACATCAAGATTAAACAATGATCAGTTGGTCATATTGAACTTACAAAGCTCTATAGTTATTGGAAGCCAGTTGATCTGCACCAAAAAAAGGTGAAATGGATTGAATCTGTCAGAGAGTTTAAGCCATTATTTTTGGAATGCAAAGGAATTATCTGTATTGATAGTCTTGAAAATCAGAAAACAACAGTTGGCATGATGTAAATTTTTTGGACCAAGTTAATAAAAAAATCGCGAGATGGAAAGAAAAAGAATCATCTTTGAGTAGGACATTTTACCTCCTAAATGTACTTTCACAATGGAGAAACTGAGGGATGGGTAGTGCAAATTGAAACAACATCACTTTTACTAGATTTTTCCAGCCCCACTTCCACGCAGTTTTAAGCGAAGGATATTTATAAATAGAAAATATTTTGAATCAAATGAGTGACAGCGGACATAGATCTATATTTTTCACACCAACAAGAATCGCATTAAGAATTGAATCCATTAATTGGAATAATTTGACATAATGCTTTGCGCTTCAGGGACTATATGGAAAGAAAATGCCTTTTTAATGGAAATTTCATTCTTTGTGAGTCAATATGTCTTTTTTTTAACAGGGAAATTGGAGTTGATTTTAACACTTTATTACATGAATTTATTACATTAAAAGTAAATGAATTTTATTCTTCTGCCGCCATAGCCTTCGAAGAGGTTGCCTACTATCCTAGAATAATTCTCCATGTTATCTGTTGCTCTTACTAAGCAGTCACTGACATAGCCATTGAACCACTGAGGGTGGCTCTCTAACTACAAACTACCGTTTTGATTGTTTTTCTATCTAAGTTGATTACCACATTGTTTTTGATGGTCAGTTCATATCTTCCTTTATTCTTTCTCAAGAAAACGATTTTTTTATTATTCACTAAAATCATAGTGTCATCTGTTTAGCATTGGTTGGTTACCTGTTAACTATTTCTCATGCTACATATTTGGAAAATGAGTTCATAATTCAAGTTTAGAAGTATCTGAGAAAGTATATATATCCCTGTCTAATATGCTTTAGTGTGTTGTTTTATTAAAGAGTTTTCCATCTATGATCTGTGTGGACTTATTCCCATACAGTTTTTCTTATAATGTTGATGTATTTATTCTAAAGAGCTAAATATTTCAACCAACTAGGGTGGATACATTGATTAATATTGCATAATGCGATTGCATATTTAGTAGATATAGTGAAACATTTCTATGAAAATCAGGTCTTTTTTTTTTTTTTTAAAAAAAAAAAGTCTTCCTAATATATCATTTTATTGCCAGTTTATCTTGTAAATATCTCTATACAACATCTATTATCAAGTGACTTTTAATGAAAATCTATATACTTATAACCCCTATTTTTCAGGATGTTAAGCCTGTATTTTAATTATAAATTGTGATTTACTATTTTGTGAAAATACTATTAACAAGAAATTAACAGAAATTCCATATTATTTTTTAATATTTACTGCTCCAATTAATAAAGTCCCTGGATTTGTAATTAGTCATATTACTCCATAGGCAATATCATTAGTCCATTGAGCAGTCAAAGTCTTTTAACTAATTCATTTCAATTTAGGGAACAAAATAAATATTTTTCTCGTATCAATCTAATGTGTGTTAATGTTTTTTTATAGGCAGTATTTTACCTTACCAGTTTCTTATATTTGTAAATTTAATAGTTGGTACTATTATAGTTTAGAAGATATGAAAGTTTTTTCTGTATTTTTCCTGAAATATATATCTTGTGGTTTTATAACAAATCACACATTTGGTCATCGGGGTTCTTTAGTTTACAAATGTTAAGTAGTTTTGTTTCACTAGCACAACAGTTTGTTACTTACACAGTGTATGATTACATATAACAGTGAATAAATCTACTAGTTTTAGAACTGAAAATATATCTGTCAGTAGTTAATTAATATAAGCCACCAGTATAAGTTCACCACATGCAGGTTTTCTGTTTCTAGGGGTTCGTGTGATTGTAAGAAAAGCAGGTACAGTAACTGGCAGCAACTTTCCACTGGTGAATTTCAAAGTAATAGAATAGAGCCATTCACTACCTACAGCTGTGCTAATAGGATTCATTTTGGCCAATACCCAAATTCAGGTGAAGATTGTAGAAAATCATTAACAAATTATTATACTCTTAGACAGCACAAGAGCACACATCACAGCGAAACCCCATTTTCTTGTGACATTTGTGAGAAATCGTTTCAACAGCGTGGAAGCCTTAAAAGGCATCAGCGGATTCATTCTGGAAAGCACTACTTCTCTTGTGATGTTTGTGGAGAGGCGTTTTTAGAGTTTAGTACCCTTAAACGTCATCAACGTCTTCATTCTGGTGAACGCCCATTTTCATGTGACATTTGTGGAGAATTATTTATACAGTCTGGGCACCTAAATAGATCATGAGCGTATTCATTCAGGAGAACGTCCGTTTTCTTGTGATATTTGTGGAAAATCGTTTATAAGGCTTGAAGACCTTAAAAAACATAAGCGTATTCATTCTGGAGAACGCCCGTTTTGCTGTGATGTTTGTGGAAAATTATTTGTACAGTCTGGGCACCTAAAAGTCATCAGAGTATTCATTCCGGAGAACGCCAATTTTCATGTGATGTTTGTGGAAAATTATTTATACAGTCTGGGCAACTAAAATATCATCAGCGTATTCATTCTGGAGAACGTCCGTTTTCTTGTGATATTTGTCGAAAATCATTTACAAAGCAACGTGATCTTAAAAAACATCTGCGTATTCATTCTGGAGAGCGTCCGTTTTCTTGTGATATTTGTGGAACATCATTTTCAGAGTCTGGTAACCTTAAACGACATCTGCGTATTCATTCTGGAGAACGCCCGTTTTGCTGTGATGTTTGTGGAAAATTATTTGTACAGTCTGGGCACCTAAAAGATCATCAGCGTATTCATTCTGGAGAACGCCCATTTCCTTGTGATGTTTGTGGAAAATTATTTATAGAATCTGGGCATCTTAAAAAACATCAGTTCATTCATTCCGCAGAACGTCCATTTTCTTGTGATGTTTGTGGGGAATCATTTACACAGACTCTTCCCTTAAACGACATCAGCATATTCATTCCAGAGAGCGATTTTTCTCTTGTGATGATTGAGGAAAATAGTTTTGATGGTCTGGTACCTTATACGTCATCAACATATTCATTCTGGTGAATGCACACTTCTTGTTTTTTTGTAGAAAATTATTTGTAAGGTCTTAGAATGATAAAAAAACATCAGAATATTCATTCTGGAAATCGTCAATTTTCGTGTAATGTTTCTTGAAAATTAATGATGGAGTTTGGGCATCTTATAAAACATCAGATTTTTCGTTCTGGAGAACGACTGTTTCTATTAATGGAGTCAGGGTGCCTTATTCATTCTCGATACTGATTCTTTTCTTGTGATATTTGTGGAAAGTAATTTACAGCAGCAAACTTAAAAATCATCGGATGATCTATTCAGATGATTGTTCATTTTCTTGTTATATTTGTAGAAAATTACTTGCATGTTCAGATAGCTTTAAAGAACATCAGCAGATTCAATTAACATAGATTCCCACTTTCTTGTCGTATTTGTGTAAAATGATTCATATAGTATACCATCTTAAATATCAGCAACAGATTAATTTATGTGAATGTTTATTTAATTGTGGTAGTTGCAGAAAATATTGTATGTGGTCTGGTGATTGTAGAAGGTATCAGGTAATTCATGTAGGTAAATGTATTTTTTTATTTGGAGTTTTTGGAAAATATTTTTTTTTCATTTGCATTAGTAGTCAAGGGTGTGTTGCGGTTTCGTGGGTCGCCCACCCACATCAGCTACCACAATGTTTTACTTTCAAACTCGCTCACTGAAATATAATGTGCATGGTCTAAATTCTTACCGCAAGTTCCTTCTAAAGATGCAGATTCTCTTGACCGGCCGCCACTCAGTTTCCAAATGAGAACATTTCGAGACTACTGAATGAATAACAGTTATTTTATAAAACTAATTTTAATTTAGTGCCTTCAGTTTTCTCCAACACCACCAATGATATAAACTTATCGGACTTCTATTACTCCAAAGTTTCAGATGCAGTTAAAGTCAAACGGCTATTTGTACACCTTTTACTCACATTTATACGTTTACAACTTTCAATTTAACACCAACCACACTTCTCTACATCCTGTGACCGACTGCCCACCTTGTACCTATCACAGCACCCACCATGCGGCCCCGGGGCTCACCCTTCCGTGGCCACGGACATGGTGCCGATGACGTCACAAACCAGCGCTACTTTCAAACACAAAGTGGTACCGCTACGAGTGGATTAACGAACCCTTGTTTCTTTATTTTTTGTTAAAAATGTTTATCTTGTACTTAAGTCTTGAAAGTCATGAAATATTTTTTTATGATAACCCAATTTTTTGTGTTTATCTAGAAATGTTTTAAATTGTCTGTGTGTCTTAAAATTGTTAACTAACTCAATTAAGTGGTAGGCCCAATTTATGTAAATTTAGTGTAAAATATGTTCATTTTTTCTTGAGCAATACCAGCTTTCCAAAGAAACTTTAATTTCCGCTATAATAACTGGAAAGTTTTGTATATTTTTGCTATTTCAAAATGCATCAAAGAGAGTTATGTAAACCCAAGTGTCCTGGACAATCTTTTTCAGAATTTAAAAGTTGTTTAAAATTATGCATGTAGTTTATAGATGATCTAGTGGTTGTTTTTAAATGCAATCAAAATATTCTCTCAGTTATGCTTATGTTTTCGCTCAAAACTACATATCAGTTTTAGAACCTAATTAAAAGAAATTTGAGAATTTCTTAAGGTTCGCGTGTGTCCTCTTTAGCTTTACAGGGAAATTTGTGTGATCTAATGTCTTGAACAGAATCGAAGATATAATTCACTTTGTTTGTAACTTTCAATAGTAATATTTGTTTCTTTTAACAACTGTCCTAATGAGTGTAATTATTTAGATTATAGCTGTTAACAGAATCGTGTTACTTAATTAGGATTTGTGTTTTCGTTGTTTCTAGAAATACCTGTTATGAAAGATTATATTAGTGTTTGGTGTTATTCTATCTATTATTATGTAAAACGCATTTTATTATAGTTTGAACATCATGGAATGAAAGAGTTTTTTTGTAGAAAAGTATTTGAGAAATTTCTACCTTAGCATGTTGTTTTGAAGAATGATTATTAGCAGTATATTGATTTAGCGGTAGATATTGTGGTTTAATTTTTCAAGGTTAGCCAAGTAATAATCTTAGTAGTCAGTCACAGATCCTCTGCTTCTGACTAGTTCTGAGATGGATCCAATTGTAAGATGATAGTTGGTAGATCTACAATGTTGACAGAATAAATGGTATCAATTTCTCATCTCTTTTAGATAGTTATGAGATATCTATCTTGTATTAATTTTATTATAAATGAATAACAATAATGAACTTTGGAACTATAGCTATTTAACCATCATTGAATCATGTTATTTCTTGTTTTGGCTTTACTGTTATAGATTTTAATTTAATGTAATTTCAATAATATGTACTATAATTGGATTGATCGTAATGTTCATCTGGTTTTAATTTTGTGTTATTATTGGAAGCCTATTAGCACAGTGCCAATGGTTTACATGTTTTGTACTAATTGATTGTTAAAGTATTGTACTTAACTCTAAGGTTGTGACAGATTCAGAATAAGTATTTTCTATAACCTATAAATGAAAACATATTTAAAGTATCTAGATAATCAACACAACACTTTAATAACCTTACCTGAAAGAATATCCTTCTGTTCTTCTGGCATGCTGAGAGATAATCATGTTATTTTTAAATAAACAGAGGAAGTACTGATACGAAATTACAAAACTTCACCAAATCATTGTGTGCTTGCTTGAAGAAAAAGTATTATTAACGTGATCTGTATTTTTTAGCAATATTTAATTCTTTCTAAGTCTACTGGTTGCTGTACGAATGTTCCACAAAGCTATTACGAATGTATTGCAATGCAGTGTCATGATAAATGTAAGTTTATCGCAAATATGTGATCTGTATGGCGACTGTATAAACTTAATTAGTTTTAAATACTGATATAAGTATTAAGTGTTACAGTTTTATATAATATAAAATTACTGCTTGATTTTTTTGTGCAAGTTAAGCATTGCTTAAAAATTATATAATAGTATAGGGAAATCACCTTGTGAAGCCTCCCATTTCAATTAAATATTATCTCTATTGGATATAGTTCTATTTTCAATGAAGGAATTATTTTTTTGAAAAATGATTACTCTTTATTATGGTGATATCTTTGATATTGTTGCAAATATGTTTGACCATTGTTAATTGTATATGTAGATTCAAAATGACAGTTACCATCATGTTTATTGATATATAGTTTCATGAATATTCTACTAGTAAAACATCAAATATCAAATGACTGTCATTTATCTTTTCCTAATGCGTAAATAGATGTGTTCCCTACTTGAATAAATTACTTGTCCATATCACTTAAAGTCATACTTTTATATAGTAAATAACAAAAACATATTCAGCGCATTTTTTTAAAAAATGAGAATTTCCTTGTGAGAATCAGGATGCATCATAGAGTCTTAATTCCTACATCTGTTTGCAGTAATCATCTGAGGCTTCTATTTAATATAGCCAACGATTTTTCTGTATTTAAAAGCACTCGTGGATATTTGATGACTGTAGGTGTTTAAAAGCTACAGCGATTCCCCTTGGTTCTCATTTACATATTAAAGCCCTTTGTCCACTGACTCAACTGCAAACTTTCCTGGTTACAGAAGTTGGAATATAGTTTTGCTGTGTGTTCTTTGCCTTCTCAGCTCTCCTTGCGATTTATGATCAACCATAACATTTCTGAATGACAAGCAAGGTGGTTTGAATTTGTAATGTTCTGTTCTTTAAGAAGACTTAAAAGGTGGTAATTTTGGGTTCATCCTTTCATTTATGAAAATTAGACACATTTTACCTTTTATTTGTTAGAACGAGAATTTAAAAAAGAAGAATGTTGAAAGGCTTTTATAGGACATACAGGGAAACTAATCAACAAGTTATCTGATCTACTTCCTCCATAAATACAAAAGAAGGGAACAAATAGAAGAAGATGTATGTCAGCAGAAGAAAGAGTACTCACTGCTTTGAGGTAGGATGTTTTTTGTAAATATTAGATTCTGTTAAAACCATTCAATTGAAAGATAAAATGTTCGATGAGTAGCAAACATATATTGGTGACGCCTGACGTGAAGAAAGGAGAAAAGTGTAATCTGAGTAACAAAATCAATATTTAGTTTTACCCATTATGTGACAAACCTTAAGGATTTATTTTTCGAATTATTCATATAGAAACATAAAACAAAGTAATTATTCGCTTTGCGAAAGTGTAGATGCTTGTCGATGACGGAGTTCAGTATTGATGGAAAAACAGAAGTAATTCAGTTCCAGGATGTCCAAGTGCAGTTATTAGACGTGTTGCAGATGATGTACTACTCGCCTGTGATGATGTGGTGAAATTCCAAACCATACTGACTATTAAAAATCGTAAATAATATAATCAGTGATAAACACCGTGTAATTTGTATGCATTCTGCACAACTACAGTAGGAGAGAGAACAAAAAGTGTACACAATAAGTAATTACAGCAATAATCAGGATCAGTTTGGCTATCTATGGCCAATCCAAGTGTATGACATCCCTTGCGTTGATGACATATCGAAAGCCAACAGCTGCAACACCATCCTAATATTTCTTATCATCAATGTGGCACTTCACAAGTAATAGAAGTATTGTTTGAATTACATTAAAAAAACTAATATATATATTTATATTCTTTGCTTGTAATGAAGACAACCTTAATAAATTAAAGCAGTAGGTATATAAAAATTATTTGCAGTAATCCTAATTTGGAGCAATAGTTAAATATGGTAATGAAGACTACCACAGTTGCCAGTCATATTGCAAGTGGTTGTATATTTCACACATTATATAATAAAAATTACTATTGGTAATGTATATAACACTCATTTCCATTTCTTCAGCTGCAACCTCCCATGTTTATTCCATATTGTTTGAATAATCTGGTTAAGTATAATTACACTGTATGACAAAAAATGGAAGCATCCAGAAGGTAGGAGAAATCGAAATGAAACGGCACTGGTTTGGAGGTTATGTGATGTTTCAGTAATTACAAAATTAAGTTAAATTTACAAAAAAAACAAAAAAAAAAAAACGCTTGGCGGTGCACTAGTTCGCCCACCCTTAGGCAATGAAGACGGACCCTATCAAATGAATTTGCCATGGGCATCAACATTATGCCATTGTTTCTGGTATTGGTATTTGTCTCCTTAGTTATGTAGTTGAAAACTATCACATTTCCTTAATGATCAATTTCCTTTACTATAAACTGAATTTTTTGCTTGTGGCCATGGATCTGTGATAATCCCATTGTTAAGGGGGAAAGGCTGTGACAAGTTAAGCTATTCTGACTAAAATACGAACTAAAATTTTCACATTAAATTCAGGGTAATAACCAATCACTGCCAACTAAAGTACAGGGAATCTTCGTTGCAGGATGTTAGGAACCTCCGTTTTATGTAACCGAAACTTCTACCTTTTAGTGCCCACGATGTTGTCAGGAAGCTTTTCCTGGACGTGAGTCTCAAGGCTGGTGCTGTATGGCCATGCACAGCTGGTGCCGGCGACCGTTCTGTTTCATGTCTCTTAGACATGGAGCCTGCAACTGCGTTTGGTTTTTGTAATGGTTGTTTCCAGTTTCTATTCACTGGTAAAACGGGCAGTAGGAGAATCCCGACATCGCGGGCAGCCACACACACACTGAACTGAGGGCAAAGCTAGTGTAGAGCACAAAGCTGAAACGGCAGAACCCGCGTGACGCAGCGCACAGTGCCGTTACAGCTTAAACGACTGCTGTTCCCGGAGAGTCGAGGCAGTATGGCCAAGAGCTCTCCCAAATACTCAAAAATCCGCCTTACCTTGTTCGAATGCTTACGAATCCGCCCAAATTTACCTAAACAGGTCGGCCCCACTATGACCGACTGCAGAAATTTTTGTAATTATTTAGAATTATTACTTTTATATTCTTTCCTCAAATAAGTGTAAATTCTCAGGTACATTTGAGGTTGCAACGTTTAGAGTCGCAGTTGATATGTGCCGTGGAAGGTGATTGATCGAGCCTGTCGCACGGATTGAGCTTGTTTGGCGAGTGTCGGAAGACGCAGCTAGTCACGTGATCTGTTATAGTTTCGTTTTGCGTCATGCGTTTGTCGACTGTGATCAAGCAAATTTTGTATCGTTTATCAACAAAATGCGTTTGTTTGAATTACAATTATCAAATGAAGATATTATTAAACGTGACCGGCTCGGGAAGAAACCCTAAATCTGTAAGATAACAGTAGCAGAGGATTTCAAATCTAGTGGATTAAGAAGTATGGCATATTAATTGAAGCGGTGTGCGCTATATGGTGTGTGGTACACTCGAGTGTAGAGAATTATTTGTAAAAGAGCTTTACGAAATAAATCAAAGCTATTCTCCCCAAAGTATAGGAGAATGAACAGTGCTATTGACTACCAAACTACAACATAGTTATGCCTCGTATCGGGTGTAGACATGGTTCGCGGAAGAAGAACCGAAGAAGCTCGGCCAAAACGGCGCCAAATAACACTAGGAAGCAGCAGCTTGGAAACTGTTACTGCGGTTCATACAGACGCACCAGAGCCTACTCATGTAGCTGCTTGTGCTCGCTATTGTGTCGAGAATAACATTATTTAGGAATTAATCGCATTATCGTCGCTATTAACAGCCACGAGAAGCACAGTTTAGTTCTATGGTAGTTATCACTTCAGTTAATGAGCAAAAAAATTGAGCTGTCTAATATGTTTCGCTAACGGCTGATAATGCTTCCAGTCCTTCTTTTTTTTTTTTTTTTTTAAATTAAAGAAATGTAGGGTATACAAGTCTTAGATTTCGCTGCATCGTGTATCGCCTAGCCCTGTGTACAACTCGTGATTTCAGCTCTATTCTTGAATAGCTATAATCCAAAAATAAATAATCTAAAATGATTGCAAGCTTTAAATAAACTGAAGTGTGGTGCTTTGTTGGGTGAGTTCAGCTTGGTGTATAATGATGTGTAGCAATGTTATCGTTCTTGGGATGCGGGTTCGAACCCTGTCCGACCAACCAGATTTCGCTTCTTCCAAATTCACACCAGACAACCGACAATAAGTGAAATTCTTCCATTTCCTTGCCCTCAGTCCTTTCTCTCCTACAATGACCTAGATTCTAAACTTTGATGAAGTTGAAAGCTACGAAAAAAACATCAGCGTTTGCTAAGTATTTCAAACATTTGCGGATTGATTGAAACAAATCTGACTTTTCAACGAAATGAAAGTTTTTTTTTTTTTTTTTTTGGTTGCTGCTTTACGCGTCATCGACGTTGAGATAATTAGAGTCTAAATACGACCGGGGTAAAGGAACGGCAAGGAGTTTTTTTATGGTCATTTGAAGGAACCACCCCGGCATTAGTTTGGAACCATGGCATAGCGAAATCTCAATAGCCAGACGGGGATTCGAACCCGAGATATCCCGAATGCGATTCTCGAGTGCTAGCAGCCTCCCATCACGCTAGTTACAGAAACAGTCTAATAGACTCTAATACAAAGACAATACAGCGTAAACATTTCGGGAGTTCATGTTCCCTCGTGTGTATGCAAACATAAAACAAAAAAGCATTTCGGAATTTACTTAACATGTTGTTAGTATTAGTAGCCAAGACAGAAAGAAGGTTTTCAAAACTCAAATTAGTCGAAGCGTACGCTAGATAGACCATAGCGTAACAAGTGCATCCGCTCAGGCAAGGATACCAACCTATCATCAAATTGAGGCTAATCCTCGTAATACTAATCCAAACAATCGCAAGAGCAGATGCACAAAAATTAATTTTCTCTAATGAATATTAAATTCAAAAATGTATTTAAATTTAAATGTAAGGTTATACGCTAATGATTTTAAATGAATGAAAGTAAAATTTAAATATGTTAAAAACTTGGTGAATGTCACATTGTTTGTAAAACTGATGTTTTACTTTTACCGACATTATATAAATGCTATAAATGCTATTAAGTTTCAAGCACCAAAACAGTTACAACAGATCCCATTCGAAGATCTGAAGCCAAACTGTATACAGTAGTCAATAAAGATATCCATTCAATAAAATATTAACATTTCCCAAATTTCAATAAATTCGCCGGTGATAACTCGAAAGAAGCAAGATTAAATGTAGAGTTTTCTTTGGTAATAAAGTTCTAGCTTCAACGAGTTATTATTAAGAATTTCCACGTTCAAAAATTTCTCCGTAGCAGTTAGATCTGTTATGTATCCTGACAGAGCGAACTCGGCTGGACAGGGGATAAACTGAAATGCAGGTTACTGACCTCCTGTATACGTAATTCATTATGAGCTCAAATTACTAGAAGGTTTGTAAATCATCGGCACAGAAGGTCATGAGTCATAATAAGCAAAAAAGTCAACAATAAAGCAATGCAAACTTAAGACTGAGTTCATGAAACGTATTGGTGTCTCAAGAAGCTGGCGTTTGCGGTTTTGACCTTTTCCTCTACCCAGCCGTGGGAGTCTCTATTTGCTCAAACAAATAACATTAAACACTAGAATAGAAACGCTTGTTAGATGACTCCAGTCCAGAACGCATTCTGTTAAACGTTACAAAATGTGAATCTGATGTAAATCACTCAGTAGCAAATTCCTAACAACAAATGTCGCACTAATTGTTTCTTTAATTGCAATAATAATTTTGTTTTTACTTGGGCTATGTGCCTCGTCAACGGCGAGGTCATTAGAGGCGGGGTGGGATTGGGATAAGGAACCGGAAGGAATTCGGCCATGGCCTTTTGAAGGAAGCATCCCGGCATTCACCTGGAGTGATTTGAGGAATACATGGAAAACCCAAATCTGGAAGCTCCCATGGGGATTCGAACCAGCGTTCTCCCGAATGCGAGGCCAGAACGTTAACCATTCACCCACCATGCTCGGTGCAATGATACATACAGATGGAGGACAAAATAATTCGAAAACCTGTGTTAAAGTATGACGTATTTCATACCTCTAGAACAGCCGCGCCACCCGCAACAGAAGTCTGCCACCTAGTGAGCGTGAAGAGGAAGGTATCAGTCTCTCAACAGCAGTCACCTGCGTTGCATGCGTCTATGGAACTGCCTGTGATAAGTTGAACTGTCAGAATTCCAAAGATGGATGATTGTTGGAGCGCGTTTAACTGGAGCATCGGTTACGGAAACATCAAACCTTTTGGGGTTTGCAAGGAGTACGGTATCAGCCGTTATGATAGCGTACACGAAAGAGGGTAAGACGGCGTCTTCAAAGGACAAGAGTGGCTGAAAATCAAAGCTTACTCACGGGTCTTGAAGCGCATAGTAGCCCGAAAGCAAAAGCAATCGTGAACAATCTATTCCATGACACCGTTTCAACAAAAAATGTCAAAAGGGAACTTCATGCTGCGAACATTTATAGCATAGTGGCAATTCGTAAACCTTTGGTGATAGCAAATAATGCTTTCAAGCGACGCCAGTGGTGCAGAGATCACAAAGGCCGGTCAACACAGCAGTGGCAACAGGTAATATGTTCAGATGAATCGTCATTCACCCTTTTTCAGACGACCGGACGCATTTATGTCTGGAGAAGCGTTTTTAATCTTGAATGCCTATTGCCGTCTTTGAAAAATAGGGGTGCAGGAGGAAATGCTTAATATACCTGTAAATATTATACATGACATTAATGCTTCTATCCCACGTCGCATTAAATCTTTACTTCAGTCAAAGGGTGGTCCAACCCCCTATTAATAAAGATTTTCCATTATTTCACAGGAGTTCGAATTATTTTGTCCTCCCCCTGTATGTACTTAGTGTAGTTATTATGATTTTAGAAGGGTAACATTATAGGCAGCTCTATCATAAAATTGCGCCGCAATTTAATGACAATTACATATGAAACTCGAGAGATATATCTAAAGAATATATATATCGTTCACTTCTGGAGATAACGACTAAAGGTCGGGCCAAACTAGTCCGCACCGCACCGACACTTTTCTTATTGTTGTCGCTCACTCGATTGAAGTGAGTTTAAAAGACTCCGTGTGTCGGCCGACACTCGGTCGTTTGTTGGCCCTGATCAGTTTGGTTTATTTTTTGACGGTGCAGGCTGCTGTCGGGCTGGTCAATATGGAGAAGTGCATAGAAAGAGTTCGAAATTTCCGGTCCTTTACGACTAAATATTCTTTTAGTGTTACTGATTGCTTTAGAAAAATGTCAATTTTTTTTCAGTCTCACTTCAGGTTCATCAGATGTTCGTAAAATGTAGGTAGAGTCCTTGCATGTTCGCATTAACAAATCAAAGCTTTGCCAGAGGTGAAAGTCGATTTTAAGGCCTGGAAAAACTGCACCCGAGATCCGAATTTTGAACCGAGGACCTTCGGTACCAAAATCACACGCCGCAAGCATCTGAATCTAGAAGTACTGAAACATGTGTATTCAATAATATAAAAGTACATTTGAGTATACGGATAGCAAAAATTAATTATATAGAATAAAAGTACATTTGTTTTATTAAGCTTGAATAATAATTTTTGATTACACCCAGATTTGTCTCTTGATTCAGATGGTCACAACGTGCAATTGGGGAACTGAAGGTCCCCGGTCCAAATCCCTGTCTCAGCTGCAATTTTTATGGTTCTTAAATTGACATTAACCTCTGGCAAAGCTTCGACGCTGCGTGTTTCGAATTTCACGTTAATCTGTAGTTTTCCTTTTCAAATTAGGTGACGACGATAGAGGTGTACTGCGTGGTCGATAAGTAACTATATGATTGGAATGTTTAAATCACATGAAATTATTATTTTACAGAATCTTTGCGGTCTGCATTTAAATAAAAATATATAATAATCTTATTATTTTTTGTTAAAAAAATATTGAGTGAATCGAAAGGAACCTCAATCAAAACAAATACGTTAAATGTGAAGTAAGTGACGATTGACATTTATTGTAACTATGTAGGGATACACGAGATTTTTTCAATCCAGTGTGACGATCATTTGTTAAAACCGCTTTGGAATACTATTTTTTGCGTGAAAGATATCAAACAATTAGGAGATATTAGGAGTCAGACAAAAAAAAAATTAATGTACTTTATTACTTTCTTAGATTATAAAGTACGATACTTAATCTATATAAAAAAAAAAGGTACGGTACAGCTACGATACCCAAATCACTTTTAAGGTATTTTTTGAATATTAATTCCGTGAAACCGCCAAGTATATACGTTAAAGGAGACTGAAGACCGAGTAGGAACCCGTCCATCACACGGCCGTACTACAGACCAGTGTGGACGCGAGGGGGGCGAGCCGACACTCGGCCGAGTGACGGTGCGGTGACGGTGTGGGCTCGCCTCGGTCTAGTGTGGCCCGAGGCCGACCTTAATACGTATAGTTCCTCGCGCCTTTGAAGACAGTTTACTTCTGGTCCACGCTTTGATCTCGCATTCCGGAGGACGCGGGTTTGAATCCCTGTCAGGACATCCCAATTAGGGACTTCCATGGTTTCTCCAAAACAACCCAGGTGAATGCAAGGATGGTTCCTCCTAAATCTAATGGAATAACTCCTTCCTGTTCCCTGCTCCCAACCCTTTCTCTCCTCTTATGACCTCGACATCGAAGAGATGTGAAGTCATAATCATAGCAAAAATCTTCTGGATTTATATATAAATATAATGGTGATATCTAAATTTCAACCTAACTGCCACTATGCATCTCTAGTTTCTTGGGACTTTGGCGAAAATTTTCTTCTGGTCCAGGCAAAATTTCAATTTTGTTATATTTTATTACGGCTTTACGCCCCGTCGACGTCGAGGGCAGTAGATCGGGATGGGATAGGGGACAAGGACCTGGAACGTATTTGGCCATGACCTTTTGAAGGAAGCATCCCGGCAATCGTCTGGAGTTATTTTCGGAAATCTTGGAAAACCGAAATTTGGTTGCCCTGACGGGGATTCGAACCCACGCCCTCCTGAATGCGAGACCCCCATTTCAATCTATCAAATTTGAGATACGATATTGCAAGAACGAGCGAGATATCGAAACATTTCGGCCCTCACTTTCAATTTGTCTAGTCTTGTTACATAAGAATTTATTATTATTCTACAATTTCATCCAACACAGGAGACCGAATTGTTTTTGTCATTAACTACTGACTTCAACACTTTCAACGGCTTTAATTTTTGTAAAGTTACCCTTATTAGATTTGTGATTGTGCACAGGCTGCAGAGAATATTTCTTGATGCTGTGGCTGTCAGTGGCGGATCTACGAATTTTTGGAGGCGGGACAAAAGATTGAGATTACCACCCACTCAAACATGAATTTGCCGCCCGGTGCAGTATAGAGCTGTTTTTAGATTTTGCCGCCCCCTGATGGCTGCTGCTTGGGGCACGAGAGCAATTAAAAGGTCGCCGCCACACCAATCTCCTGTTTCCCGCCCCTTCAAACATGATTTTGCCGCCCTTCTGAAGTTTTCACCCGGGGCAAGCGCCCCGGTTTGACTCCCATTAGATCCGGCAGTGGTGGCTGTTATTGCAAATAGTAAGTACAGAATGACTTGGTCAGCAGGAAGTCTAAATCACTTTGGCAGCGATATTATCGTAATGAATTGTATTAATTGAAAGGTAGGGAAAATGGAACTTTAATCTCAGATCATAACTACATACATGACTGTGTGTGGAATAGGATGCCTAGAGCAGCGAATATCTGCAAATTAAAATGCAGCGATGGATCAAAGACTCTGATTGTGTAAAGTGTATTCTAAAAGGAAATAATGTATCCACTCCAGGCGGACAGCGCAGCTGATTGGAGGGGAAACACCGAGTGACGTCGCTCTCCTGCCTGGTGGGGGTTCGAATCCTCGTCCGGCCATCCTGACTGCGGTATTCCATTGTTTTCCGCAGTCACTCCATGCGAATGAGCGGATGGTTCATTTCAACGGCCATAGCCGAATTCCTTCCGTCTCCCTCTCCTTAGGTTAACCAGGCTACACTGAGGCATTTAAGCAGCGGCTACAACTTGATATAGGTCCAATAATGTATATGCTTAAATCAAATTCGTCGTTTGTCTTGACTATTTCAATTTTCGGACGTAGTATTTACATCCTCGGTTGCTGGCAGCCTTGTCGTCGTTTGAATTACCACATTTTCTCAAGAGTGTCTGTACCGCCATTTTTCAAATACACGGTGTTACAAAAAGGTACGGACAAAGTTTCAGGAAACATTCCTCACACACAAACAAAGAAGATATGTTATGTGGACATGTGTCCGGAATCGCTTACTTTCCGTGTTAGAGCTCATTTTATTACTTCTCTTCAAATCACATTAAACCTGGAATGGAAAAACACAGCAACAGAACGTACCAGCGTGACTTCAAACACTTTGTTACAGGAAGTGTTCAAAATGTCCTCCATTAGGGAGGATACATGCATCCACCCTCCGTCGCATGGAATCCCTGATGCGCTGATGCAGCCATGGAGAATGACAGCCGTCCACAATACGAGCACGAAGAGCCTCTACATTTCGTACCGGGGTTGCGTAGACAAGGGCTTTCAAATACCCCCATAAATGGAAGTCAAGAGGGTTGAGGTCAGGAGAGCGTGGGGGCCATGGAATTGGTCCGTACAGTACAGTACATACTAACGAAACTAAAATGAGCTCTAACATGTAAAGTAAGTGTTTCCGGACACATGTCCAAATAACATATTTTCTTTGTTTGTGTGTGAGGAATGTTTCCTGAAAGTTTGGTCGTACCTTTTTGTAACACCCTGTATAATCCCGAAATTCGAAATACGTTTCTGGGTAACCTGTGCCTCTTCTGATTGTTAATCAGTGCCTATTGTTTTCAGCTATACGTGGAAAAGGAAAATCTTTTCCAAACTTAACCATTCTTCTATATCACTTTTCATTTTGGTAGAATACAAAACTCTCTATTCATGATTTATTAAAAAAAAAAATAACTGCGGGCAGTAGTAGATTTATATCGTGTTGAGGTAGTGGTGATATCTTAATCATTAACCTGGCTGTTACACGAATCCACCAACATCCGAGATTCTGGTAACAAGCATGCAAAGAGCATCCCAACTGCTTATAGATAAGCGACAGGTTTCTACAAGTGAAGATGTTTTTAAAATATACTACATTATTCGCCGTACTTTATGTCTACCAGTATCTTCTGACGCTGTAAATTATGCCTAATCTGCTGGAGGTAAAACTTTAATTCAAAAATTAAAATCTTCATATACGGTTCTCAACGACGAAGATGAAAAGTGTGTCAGTAGAAGGATTTAATCACTTTCAGTGATATTTCTTAAGTACTTATCGTATTAAAATACGTAAAATGTGTGGAGCAAAATAAATTTGCACTGCACTAAGTTCGTGTTTAAATAAACTTTTAATACTGCAAGTTCACAGAAGAAGAAATAAACAAACCACAAAGAAAGATTTGTGTTGGTTGGTATCGAACCCATGACCAGTTTCTTGTTAAAATAGTCACTACCGAGCGTGATGGTGAGCGGTAACGCTCTGGTCTCGCATTCGGGAGAACGCGGGTTCTAATCCCAGTCCAGCTATCGAGATTTAGGTTTTCTATGGTTTCTCCTAATCACTCGAAACCAATGCAGGAATAGTTCCTTCAAAAGACCATCGCTGAATTAGTTCCCGTTCCTTACCACAAGTTCATTCCCATCTCTAATGGCCTCGACGCCGACGAGGCATATAACCTTTTCTTGTCTCTGGTTTTACACATTGTAAAGCAAGGTTAGGGGACATCCATAAATTACGTGAGGTGTTTTTTCCGATATTCGCACCCTCCCTCCCCTCTGGTGAGATTTCGTGAGATCTGGCCCGAAACGCCCCCCACCTACCCCTCGTGATGAAATCTGGTCCCGTCAGACCCCCCCCCACCCTTACAGACCGTCTTCGCAACTTTATGAGACCTTTTTTTTAGGTCGCACCCACACTTTTCGAAATACCCCCTTCAAGTCGACTTTTGCGTCATTTGTAGAACTTTTTTTTTAGCTCTACAGTCCCACCCGATTTTTAAATATCTCACGTGAGATTTCCGTTGATGCCCCCCGCCCTCCCCCTTGGTGAGATTTCGCTGGACCCCCCATTTCACCTCACGTAATTTATGTGCATGCCCCCTTATAAGAAGGGCGAAAGAAGTGAGGGCAAGGAATGGGAAGAATTTAGTTATTTATTTTCCGATATACATCATAACCCAGAATCTAGTATCTAATCTAGACCCTTATTTCCATTATTTTACATGCATATACATTTATATCTTATATATTTAACATATTCATTTTATAAATGATTAAGGCAAAATAATTTGATTCAAGTTCGAATGTCTTAATTACTTGTACTGTTATTAAACAGAGTGGGTAACAACACCATTACTACATCTACTACTGCTGCTATTGTTCATAATTTCACTACTAACATTACTATTACTACTAAAAACACTATTACTCCTAATACTACCATTACTAACACAAATCGTCACAGCCGCACTTCGATTTCATTAACGTTTATTTTTTCTTGGTGTTGATTGCGCTTCAAGAGTAGATTCCTCCGTAACCGACAGCGAAGTTAGCAACCGAGCTGACCTCCTGTAATACCAAGATGGCCCCAGCTGTCGCTAAGAAGACAGCTTCTCTGGAGCACACTCTAGTTCTTCCGACGATTGATGTAACTTATAGTCGTAGGATATATCCTGTCAATTTGGTGTAGGGAAACTCAGACTTCCGGATTCATTATTCCGTCTCCAGCTGGTTTAGGAATTGGCTTCCATTCTTCCACAAGTTGTTGAGGCTAGATCAGCTGCCTCGTCCATCAAATGCCACAAACTTACCCCTGGCAGCTGAGATTGTTGGTGTTCTCTCAAATTGGTTGCTATTCTACATTCCCACGGGTTTCAGTTAGCATATCCACTTGAGATTTAGACATAAATATTGTCTGCCTGAAATACTTCCACGTGGTTTTTGCCTCTTATTTAGACAATCCCACAAGTTTAATACATCAGAAATGAGTACGACAAACGTATAGGTATCCACTCAAAGACAATCTCGAATCATCTAGAACTACATTCATAACAATTGCAATCAAAGTACCTAAATCAACCCCTTCTTCTTGTCTTTGAGTGTAGAGTTCAGAATATGTTTTTCCTACAACATTGTAGATCATTTTATTGAATTATAAACTGCGACCACTAATCGGTGACATCACCTTTCCTGCCATTCACTGCGAGAAAGTTAGAGTAACCTTGCATTCAAGGAGAGAGACATCACTGAATTCTACACCATCACCAGTCAGCAGCATCTCCAGGCTCAGCTGCGGATGGGATGATTCGCTCCTCATCCTGCACCACACCTCATCCAGTATACACAAAAGGTCCACGTTTGACTACCTTCTCTCGGCGGTAATGATTAACCCAAAGCAATCAATAATGTGTATAGTATTAATGCTCCAAATTTCTAGAAGCACTAACCTTCAGCCATTCGGATACTTGTTGCCAACTCCGACTCTGCTTGGTCGCTCTCCTACATCTCGTCTGCAGAGTTTGTCAGGTTAGCCTCAGCGCCCAGGTAACACCTGTTGCAGTTTCGAGCATGGTTATTATTTTTTTTTTATTTATCAATCTTGTTCCATGGATCCCTGCTGAGGAAGTACCTCTGGGATGTGAAACATGTCATTGTTGAGACATATACACATAATATGAGTCTATCATAGTAAATATATATACATACATATTTTACAAATACAAGAAATAATAATAAACATACATTTTTGCAACTGAGTTTTGCAAATGTCATAATGAGTACAATTAATTATTTTCTTCAAATTCTTGAATGGAATAGAAGGAGTTGCCAATAAGATAATCTCTAAGTTTTTGTTTAAATACATCTTTATTATCTGAAAGCTGTTTTATACGATTAGGTAGTTTATTAAACAGATGTATCCCAGAATAATTAACTCCTCTTTGTACTAATGACAGAGATGTTTGTGTTTTATGCAAGTTATTTCTGTTTCTTGTATTGAAACTGTGTACCTGTGAATTAGGTGTAAACAGGTTAAAATTTTCTATGACAAAGCTCATGAGAGAATATATATACTGAGAATACATTGTAAGAATATTGTGTTTCTTAAAGAGTTGTCTGCAAGAAGTTCTTGGTTTTACCCTACACAGAAACCTAATAGCTCTTTTCTGTGCTATGAAAACTTTTTTACTTTGTGAAGAGTTTCCCTAAAAAATTATGCCATATGACATTACTGAATGAAAATATGAGGAGTACACCTGCTTCATTAATTCTAGATCTGCTGTTACAGAAAGTGTTCGTATTGCGAAGGTGGCACTACTTAACTTTGTCAGTAGTGTAGTGATATGATCATGCCAACAGAGTTTCTGATCTATTTTAATACCAAGAAATTTTATACTCTCTGTTTCTAAGATTGTGTTTTTATAGTTTATACATATATCTGGCTGTGCATAGTTTTTTGTTTTAAACCTAATATAAGGTGTTTTTTTCAAATTTTAATGAATTTGCCTACTGTAAGTACTTCATTTACATTAAATTCAATAGTACTGTTTGGTGTTTTATGCACAGTCAGGTTAGTGTCATTCTGTCTGCAAAACTGAGCGGTCAATGGGTGGACAAGCCAACTGCGTCCCGTATCTGTACAGAGTAGCTGAAGTGACATCAAAACTCACCCTCCTTTTTTTATTTCATTTAATTGCGATGGAGCGCATGCTATGGTGTCAATTTCCTTTGACATCTATTTAAGTTTTTGCTGCTGTTGTTATTATTCATGGGCGCCGGGAGGGGGGTGCAAGGGGGTGCACTTGCACCCCCCTGACATCCCGGGTCGCCGTCTGGGCAGTAGTAAGGCTAAAAAAGAAAAGGTCGCCCAGCCCGGAAATTTTTGGGCCGATAGGAGGGGGGGGGGCACCAATGCAGCCCTGGTGCACCCCCCTACATACCGGATCGCCATCAGGGCAGTAGTAGAGCTAAAAAAAAGGTCGCCCAGCCCGGAAATTTTTGGGCCGATAAGGGGGGGGCACCAATGCAGCCCTGGTGCACCCCCCTAGAAGCAATCCTGCCGGCGCCCATGTTATTATTTATTTTCTATCCTTTGAGAGTAAATTCCCCCACCAATCTACTTTTACCCTTTGCTAATATTAATTTCATTCAGCGTTTTTGGTAAATTATTCATTGCAAGACTTGGTAATTTTATTGAAATATTTTGTATTTGATTTGTAAGGCTGTCAAAGATACATGACACTAGTGATTCTGTTTCGCTGTTCGTAGTGCGGGAATAATGGAAGGAGATAATGGCCACTAGACTCGCAGTAATTAGAATGAAAGTGTTCAGAGCACAGGAATAATCAAAATTACTGATAATTTATTTTTGTTGTTGTGAAATATTTTAGAACATGTAAGGAAATAAAACTGTTTCCTTTCCGTAATTATTAAATGTGTGGCAACATAGTGGAGGAGGTGACAGTCTGGCTAAAGACTTTACCCTGACCTCTCTACTACCGCTGACTACCAGCATAAGAGGCTGAGCAAGACTACGTCGCAGTGGATAATCTGAATCAAGAGGAAAGTTATGTGCGTGCCAACGTACAAAAACATTTCCTATGTTTGGCTATTCGTGACAGAAAGAACCTGAGTATGTTTCTCCATTATTCAGATACTGTCATAAAAGCCTCTTGCTGCCATTACATACAGTGCTTAGAAGTCAAGGCAACGACTTATCGAGTGTCATCTACCCTCTCAACGACAGAATAGACAACAGATGATCCTGGACAATAGAAAACCATATCTATCAAAATCTGGTATAAGAAAACAAAAGATTCAGCAACATTGCTGACTTCATACTTTAGCGATGAAAAATTCACTAATTCATAACTAATGCCTCGCCCTTATGAAAAAACATACATGCTTTCAAAAATGTTTGCATAATCCATGCGCTCTTAAAAACCATTTTCTACTACCTCCAGCCACTACATGAGGGTGTTATGAAAAGGAACTGAGAGCGTAGGCAGTGGCGTAGCTAGCGTGGGTGACACCCGGGGCGGATATCGATGGTGTCACCCCTTGACAACTTAAATTAAAAATTAAGTAAAATATATATTTTAAGTGTAAAATATGATGTTAATAAAACATAATTAAATAAAAATTTATTATGATTTAAAAATAAGGTAATAAAATTATAATATTAACAACATTTTAAAGATACACACATAAACTTAAAACAACTGCTTTCGCAATCTCTTCTTCCTAGTTTTAACAGCTGCAAACTCGTAAATCACATTTTCAAAATTAACAATTTGAGTTACTTCATGTTCAACAGTCAATATCGCACTCTCGGTGATCGAAAGTGGTTTTAGATTAATTTTAATTTCTCTGAAGATCGGGCCTCACTTGCCCTACACTGTTCCGCACCGTAACCGCACCGACAGGTTTCTTAATGTTGGCACTCACTCGATGGAAGTTTGTCCAAATGACACGATGTCTCATCCGACACTTGGCCATCACCCGGCTATCATTGGTTTGGTTTATGTTTTGAAGGTACGGACCAGTGTCAGCCTGCTGGATGTGGGGAAGCGCATAGAAATTTCGGAAATTTCCATTACATTACGACCAAATGTTGTTTTCATGATATGTTTGCTTTAAAACATCCATGTTCATCAGATGTTCGTAAAAGTAGGAAGAGTCATAGCATCTTCGCAATAAAAAATCAAAGGGGAACTGCACAACTTTCGGTACCTGCCAGAAACTGGTACTAACCTGTTGAAATATACATCAGTCGCTTCGTCAACATGTCCTCTTCACGTTTTACGATCATACATTGCGGAAAAGTTGCCAGAAATTTAATTAAAAATGCCTAAATATGACATGACGTACAGCAGTTACATGCCGCCAACGTTGAAAAAAATCAGTGACAGTCTCTCAAAATGTTGATTTAATCCTTTGTTGTAATGTTTTCATGCCTTTTCAGCTCTACTCCTTTATAAAAAAAAATAAAAAAAAAATAAAAAAAAAATAAAGTAGCACAAAATTGACAAACACGCAATATTTATCCGAGTTGTAATACGGTAATGACCGCCATCTTACATAGCAACGTGAAACCATAGATAATCGATTGCTTCCATTGTAAACAAATTCTGCATAGCCAAAATTTCGTAATTTTTTATCACTTGGCCCAGGTCGTATTTCAACCTAACCACGATTTCTATGACAAAACTAACCTGTTTAGGTTGAAATGATCCCTGTACCGATAATTTTTGTTATTTAGCAGTGCTGAAAGCATTTAGCAGTTGCTTAGCCTTTCATATTTCGGTATTTTTAATTAAATTCCTGGCAACTTTTCGGCAATGTATGATTGCAAAACGTGAAGAGGACATGTTGACGAAGCGACTGATGTAAATTTCAAGTTAGTACCAGTTTCAGGCAGGTACCGAAAGTGGTGCAGTTCCCAATCAAAGCTTTTCTAGAGCTGAAGATCAATTTTAAAACCCACAAATATTGCAGCCGAGATTTGCATTTCTAACGGGGACCTTCCACACCCGAATCGCACGCCGGAACCAGACGCCAGAAAAATCTATCAGTAATGAACAATATGTATTTAAACACATAAAAGTGGATTCGTGTTTTCTGATAGCAAAACTAGATGATATAGAAAAAATGTTTATTTTATCATGTTTGCAAACTTATTTTTCATTACACCTACATTCGGACTGGTGACTGAAATGACTGCGTGCGATTTGGGTACTGAATGTCCCGGTTCAAATCCCGGCTTCGACTGTAATTTTTGCGGGCCTTAAAATTGACATTTACATCTGGCAGCGTTTATCTGTTAATGCGAAGATTCTAGGAAGCTCCGTGATTCGTATTTCACGGTAATCTGTAGGTCTCCTTTTCATGTTAGGTGATTACGAAATAGGTGCACTGACAGTTTCTCAATAAGCAACTTGTGACTTGAACTTTGAGATAACTTGAAATTATTATTTTTATCATACAAAATCTTTATGATCTATATTTAAATTAAAATATGTTATAATCTCCTTCTTTACTAACAAAAAATAATGAGAGAATCGAAAAGAACCTCAAACAAAAAAAACAAAACGCGTCAATGCGAAGTGATTGACATTTCATTCTGATGGCGTTGAAACACGCGAGAATGTGTCATTCCTTTACAGTGTGGTGATGATTTGTTAATACTATATGGGGATACTATATTTGTACATAAAATATACACCAGTTATGTGATTACGTGAGTAAGATAAAAAAGTATTTTTATGTACTTTCGTACCAAAACTGTGCAAAATAAAGTACAGTATCATAAAGTAAGGTATCAGACCTACCTGTCATCCCCAACACTTATTCCCTGAAACAATCACTTGAAAACGTTAAAGGAGACTAAAGACAGGGTAGGAACGCGGGTGAGCTAAGGAAAAGTGTGGACGCGAGGGGGCGACCCGTCACTCAGCCGACTGTTGTTGCGGTGACGATACAGGCCAGTATTGGCAAAGTGCAGCTCGACCTTTTACACTTAGCAACTGACACACAAATTGGCGCAAATTAAAATACCAAAACCCAGATGGTGTTGTGATAAATGAATGAAATTTGGCACCAAGTATCCCCGCATGAAGAGTATTAAATGGTTAAAAATTAATAGTTTTATATGTAACAAGACGACCCGTGCGAAAATTTCGCGAATAAAATGCGATGAATAGTGAGTTTGAATATAATGTCACCAAGTTCAGTCATTACTCTTCATACTCCTACTTCATTTATCGATTTTGGTTAGAAATCCAGGGAGATAAATGGCTCGAAACACAAAAAACGTATTTTAGAAATATTGACATTTTTGCGCTTTATGGGTCGAATTACGAAAAATTCCTTTCTTAGAATATAATGTTACCACGGCGGAAACCTTAGTCTTTAATACGATATGTCATTTATCTATATCGATTTGATATCAAGGGAAATATAAGGCTCGTGATACAAAAATACGTTGTAGAACAATTTATACTTTTTCCCTTTAATAGTTGAATTCGAAACACTTCTTTCTTTAAATATGATGTCAGCAAAGCTGAGACATTACTCCTCATAATCCTACCTCATTTATCGATTTTGGTTAGATATCCAGGGAGATAAATGGCTCGAGATACAAAAAACGCATTTTAGAAAAAGTGACATTTTTGCCCTATAAAGGTCGAATTACGAAAAATTCCTTTCTTAAAATATAATGTTACCATGGCGGAGACCTCATTCTTTAATATGATACCTCATTTATCTATATCGGTTAGATATTAAGGGAGGTAAATCGCTCGTGACACAAAAATGCGTTATAGAAAAATTTATACTTTTTCCCTTTAAGGGTTGAATTCCAAACACATTCTTTCTTAAAATATGATGTCACAAAGCTGAGAAATTACTCCTCATAATCCTCCCTCATTTATCGATTTTGGTTAGATATCCGAGGAGATAAATGGCTTGAGATACAAAAAAACGCATTTTTAGAAAAAGTGACATTTTTGCCCTATAAGGGTCGAATTACGAAAATTTCCTTTCTTAAAATATAATGTTACCATGGTGGAGACCTTATTCTTTAATATGATACCTCATTTATCTATATCGGTTAGATATTAAGGGAGATAAATCGCTCGTGACACAAAAACGCATTGCAAAATATTGATACTTTTACCCTTTAAGGGTTGAATTCTGAAAACTTTCTGGCTTAATATATGACGTCACTAAAGCGGAGATCTTAATCTTTAAAACGATACTTTCATAAAACGGTTTTCAGATATGTATCCCGGGAGATAACTGACTCGTAACACAGAAAACAGCATTTTAGGAAAATTTACATTTTTGCCCTTTAAGGGTCGAATTCCGAAAACTTTCCTGCTTAAAATACGATTTTAACCAAAGTGGAGACCATAAGCTTTAAAATGACACCTCATTCATTGATTTCGGCCTCATAGAATAATATATATGATAATATGAGAATTACGGTGCTATTTATTATAAAAATTTCAATTTTTTTTTTTTTTTTTTTTTTTTTTTTTTTTTGTTTTTTTTTTTAACGTGTAACATGACACTTTATTGTCCACAAGTTTTTGTTGGCTAAGTACGCCAAGGCGAAGAGTGACAATTCTCTACACAGAAATGTCTAAACTGTGAGAGAGGTCGGAGAATTGGACGTGTTTTTAAAGGGATCCATCATATCGTGAAATCTCCAGAAGGATTGGCTGTAGTGAAATGTCAGTATACTATACTTGTTACACATTGGGTGAAAGAAGGTTCTAATACTCCTAGAGTAGGTATGGGTCCATACAGATGGATACCAGCAACGTGAAGAACTGCCAAATGGTGTGGTGGCTGTTGCTGGCAGATGGTTGACTGCAGGCCAGATCCAAGCAGTGGTTACAGATAGTCCCGACGACATGTTCGCAGGCGTAGTGGAGAAACGGCTTACCTACTGTGATTTCAAAACGTCACGCAAGTGTAGCCACTGGTGTCATGTTTTGGCGGCTATCAGTTTCGACAGAATGACTGAGTCGGCTGTTGTTGATGGCACAATGACAGCCCACCACTATCTGGGCGGGTACTGCATCTTATTTTGATACCCTTCATGTTCACCATCCAAATCGCATTTTCCAACAAGATAATGCCCGTCCTCATACTGCGGCCATCGTCACAAATGCCTTGGAAGGAGTTTCGATCACAATTTGGACAGCACGATCCCCAATAGAGCATGTCTAGGATACTGGAAGGAGACACATTAGATCACATGGTCACCCAGCACAAAAAGTTTCCTAAAATTCTACCACTCATGTATGCGTGTTGTGATTTTAATTTCCGTCAGTGTAACTATAGGGAGACCATAAGATTCCTCTATAAATTTTTAAAAAAGTCGAAAGCTACCCATTTGTTATTGGAACGTTAACATAGACTGTATTTAAATGACTTTGCAACCTCGGTATTTGCAGGACCAAGGGATATTGAGAGGAAAGTTAACAGAAGTGGCTTGATCCAAGTAGAAGGAATTCCAGACCCAGATGGGTTCCCATTGGTGCAAACCCAGGATCCGGGTCCCACAAGTTGTGAGACCCTGGGGGATACTGTATAGTCAGAGAAGCAACTGTAAGTTCCTTCATAAAAATAGAAGAATAAATAAATATAAAAAATTAATGTAATTAAAAAAACAACGGGTCAGATAGTAAAAGAACATGCCTTTGCGATATCTGCCGTCTTTACATGAAGTAATTAATAAGTATTTTACCACCCGCCTAAGAAATACGTATCTACAGACTCCTAAATATGACATTGTATGTACTGAAGATCTCCACGCGTAAATTTTGAATTTCTAGCACCGCTCTGTAGCGTATAAATAAAGATGTAAACGGCTCGAATGTTCGTTCAGTTTATGATTAAAGCTCAATTTTTGTTCAGGAACGGAAGTTCGACATCCCTGTCGATTTAAGGAACCCGCAAGAATTTAGGTACCTGTATTCGACAGAGAGGTTACCCATAATAGAAATCTTCTTCTGTAAATTTATTATAGAAAATTCTTAGAGAATTATACGCTTATTTATTTCATCGCGATCATATTTGCATATTCTCGATCAATAGAAAGCATAGCAAACTTACGTGAACCTAGAGTTAAAGTGCTTACTAATGTTACGATTTCGCTATCAAGATACGCGGTTCCGACTGTTTTAAACACATGCCCTACAAAATCTGATTACCAACGACAGACGATACAATCAACGAACACTTGGACTCGTTCGGATTGACTTGAAACCTGACAGTATTGCTAGTTTAATGCAGTTTTCCGAATCATTTTATTTGCATAAATTCGAACATGATACGGTTTCATGTCGAGTATAGGTCACTGTCACAATAGTAGGTACGCAGACCGAAACACGAAATGTACTCAATTTATACATCACGAATCTGTTAGATGATAAATTCAAAAATTACCAGAAAATACTTCAATGCACTTGTGAATCTTAGCTAGAAAGCTAATGGAATTCTAAATAAGCAAAACAATTTTGAAACGCTTGTTTGCCTTTTTTTTTTTTTTTTTTTTTAGAAAATCTAGCATTTTTCTTGAAATAATTTAGAGGATTACAATTTAAGTGTCTAATTACCATGATTTTAACAAGTTTTAGATATATATAATACATCCTTTAATTTTAAAACTACCTCTCTTTATACAAGAAAACTTACATTATATCCACCGCCGCTTCTAACAAACCAAACAACAGTGACGAACCGCAAGCACAATGAGTTACTGTGATTGTTGGAGCTACAGAGCGATGCTCTCATTGTTTAAGCGTGCGGTGTTGCCAAAAATTATACACCGAGCGGGGCGGTGTAACGGTTAGCGTTCTCGCCTCGCATTCGGGAGGACGGCGTTTCGAATCCCCGTCCGGGCATCCAGATTTGGGTTTTCCATGGTTTCCCCAAATCACTCCAGGCAAATGCCGGGATGCTTCCTTCAAAAGGCCATCGCCGAATTCCTTCCCATTCCTTGCCCCATCCTTGCCCCCCATCCTTTCCCGTCTCTAAAGACCTCGATGTTAAAAAGAGACGTAAAGCAGTTTAAAAAAAAAAAAAAAAAAAAAAAAAAATTACTCTACTGTAATGAAAGAGCACAGCCCCTTGGATCGTATTTGAAAAAGCGATAGATCATCTTAAAACAAATATTCAAAACATTCAAGTTAGACGTGTTTCGACACCAAAGGATAAAAGAAGTCTATCAAAAAGAAAAATTTTTTGTATCACACTAATTTCGGTTACTAGTTTGGAAATGCGGGTGTCACCCCCAAACGGGTGACACCCGGGGTGACTGCCCCCACCGCTCCCCCCCCCCCCCCCAGCTACGCCACTGGTACAAGGAAAGGAAAAGTTGACTATGGCCACAAGCTGACACTTGATTTCAGGTCTAAGGGTGTGGGAAGATTTTCTTTCAAATGTAAGGGGGTCAGAGATTGGAATAAATTACCAAGGGAAATGATGAATACTCTACCAAAAATGTTGAAAGAATTTATAGTTTAAATTTGTAGAGGGCAAAAGGTGGGTACACGAAAGGGGAAAAGTGGGTGAGCAGTGAAATTACCACAGGAGCATGTACACCATTACAATTAAATTCAATTATGTCATGTTATATAACATTATTTCATATAGCAATAGCTGACTGTAAACCAGAATAATGAATAGTAACAGCCCCAATAGATTACCCAGTGGCATTCCTGTTTTAACTTATACCTTTCATAAAACATTCTGCATGAATACATGTTTAGCTTCCCTCTTTGCAGCTAGTAATTATTTGCTTATTTGTTGTAAATGTCCCATACAGCTTTCCTTTTACACATTTCTCTTAATTCTTTATGCAATATTTATCAAGTTTGCACTAAAAAAATCCTTACTTCCAACTTTACTTGCCAAATGACTTCTGCACAAGGATTACAAACCATTGGTCATTTGTTCAAAAAGGGGTCTGATATTCAGGGATACACACCTTCAATAAGCTCCAACACATATTAAAATGTCTATCAGATGATAAGAATAAATTCAGGAAAAATTGAAAGAATTTTTAATTGACAACTCCTTCTCCTCTGTCGAAGAGTTTATTTCTAGGTTATCCACAACAGGGGGGCCGCCGTAAGCGGGCGTGCAAGGCGTGCACCGCACGCGGGCGACACATCGAGGGGGGTGGCAAAATGAGTGATCAACAGTCGCCGCGACAATCAGGGTGGCAACATGAGGGCGGCAAATAATTGTTCCAGTTTTTTGACCCGGTTCGAAAA
Source organism: Vandiemenella viatica (assembly GCA_031002005.1). NCBI lineage: Eukaryota > Metazoa > Arthropoda > Insecta > Orthoptera > Morabidae > Vandiemenella > Vandiemenella viatica. Next base: position 2,838 of record JARYHS010012867.1, on the reverse strand, counting down.
TTTCCTAGCTCCACCACTGGCTGTAGTTAGACAGGGGGCTGCATAATCGCTATTGCACGCGGGCGCTCAAACAGCTAGCCTGTCCACAAAATAAACTGCCAGTGGTTTGTGTAAATGTAGTAAACATAATTAATGTACCATGTATGCTATGACTGTACATCTTCAGATGTATGTATTATTTTGCTATGCAATTGTTTATCTGTAAATTGACAACTTTCCACGTCCCATATAGCCAGTCTCTTATATTGGGATCCATGGAAAATAAATTTACTGTTTCGTATTGTACCCAAATGACTTAAAAGCAAACTCCTTTATTGTATGAATTACTGACTGTTTACAATGGTAATTTATAGGTACAATTCTAATTATCACCTCCAATTTTTTATTTGATCCACATCTACATTTATACTCTGCAATTCACAAAATTGTGGGTGGCAGAGGGTGCTCAGCACCAAAGCTAATCTCTTTGTTGTGCATTCCAAACCATAATGGTATGAGGGAAAAAAGAATTCATATAAGAATCAGTGTGGCACCTCATTTCTCTAATCTTACCTTTCCTGTCATTCCGGCTCAAATAGGTTGGTGGAAGAAATATTTCACTACACTCATAAGTGAAAGTGGGAAGTACACATGTTTACCAATAAGTTTAAATGAAACATGTGTCGTCTGTCTGCCAGAGAGTCCAAGCCTTGTCTACTAATCAGTTCTGTGATGCTTTCATAAGGACTGTAGCAAGAGGCAACGAATCAAGCGGCTCTTTTCTGTACTTTCGCTATACTTTTGATCAACCCCTTACGAAATGGATCCCAAATGGCACAACAATAGTCCAAATGTGGACGCACAAGAGATTTGTGTGTTATCTCCTTTGTTTGTTCATTACAATTTTTCAAGATTCATCCTATGAATTGCAGCCTAGAATTAGCTCTACCTACTAACGAATTAATGTCAATGTCCCATTTCATGTTCCATTATACTGTTACTCCCAAATATTTAATAGAATTGAACATATCAATAACTGAATTGTTTAACTCTGAACAATTGGATTCTTTTTGTTGGTTATGCTCATTGTTTACAATTTAGTGTAAGTTGCCACTCAGCACACCAAGCCAAAATACCATCCAGATCACGCTGAATTTCTAAGCAATTGGCCAAATTCCTTACTTCCCTATAAATAACTACATCATCAGCAAACAATCTAAAAATGCTTTTCACTTTGTCTCCAAGATCGTTTATAAAAATTAAGAAAAGAAGTGGTCCTTGAGGTACACCCGATGTAAGATCTAGATTAGAATAACTTTCTCCTTCAACGACAACATACTGCGACTGACCGGTTAGAAAATCGTTTATCCATTCACAAAGCTGATCCAATATACCGTACGCTCAAAGCTTCGCTAAAAGGCGATTGTGTGGCCCAGAGTCAAAGGCTTTTTGAAAATCTAAAAAAAATGTATCTACTTGTGAACCTGCATCAATAACGTTCATTATGTCGTGTGTAAATAGGGCCAACTGTGATTACATGATCTTTTCTCCCGAAATCCATGTTGATTTGTTGTAAGCAAATTATTTTCATCTATAAAATTCATGATGTTTGAGCATATAATATGCTCCATAACTCTACTACAATACTCATAATATGGGTCTATATGATTCCACTATATGGAAGGCAGGTACCTACCAGATTCTACTAACCCATTTCAATGCTACAATTTGACATTTCCTATCCATCAGTGTATCTGTGCCAATTAAAGTGTCACTACACTAAATCGGGAGGTAGAATAGGCCTACATTAAAATCCCAGGATCCACATACTGGCCTTCCTGATAGCAGTTTTTAGGCAGTTTACTGCAACCAAATAGGTGAATGCTGAGGTGGTTCTCAATCTCCAACTCATAAACTACACATTCTGCTAACAAAAAACACACTTATCATTTATAACATAAGTTACGTATTACACAGGAAAATTAAAACACACTAATTCCCCATAAAAACTATGACAGGCCAAGAGAGTCAGTAGTAAATGGAGCCTTGCTTTCAAATGAGCACAGCTTTGAAAGATGATGTGCAGTAAGACATGTGGAACTGGAACTGCTTCGACCTAACCCCCTTAGATGCTTTAACTACCATTTCCTTGCTGTATCTTGCATGGTGAGCTCTTTATCAAATGATATGCTGAGATATTTAAATTTTATATCTTCAACCAATGATGACTGCTCCTCCATTTAAAAAATACTAAAGTTTCATTAGCTTTCTACCTAACTAATAAAGTGATTTTTTTTGTTGGTATTTGGTCCTATCTATTGTACTAGATTATCTGTGCATAATGCTCTGAAGAAACTCACAACTCTCTCTCTTTTAATTCTACTTTGCCACATTATATCATCTGCAGATATCTAACTACTTCTGCAAACCCAAAAAGAGAAACACTGTTGAAAATTATGAGCAATAAAGGATCGCAATTTGTGGCACCTCTATTTACAATCCCACTTCCCCTGATATTGCAATTCCAATCCTTTGCTCAAGGCTTTTTAAAATGTTCTCCATTTGGCAAGGCATCAGTTTTAACCAATGTGGTTCCAGATCTCCACCGGATTTCATTGACTCTTCTCAATCGACTATCAAGTTAAAATGCATGAAGACTATGCAGGGGCGTGCCAATCAGAAAAGCCTAGGGCAGTGGTCGGTTAACTTTAGGGGCTAAAGAGCCAATTTAACCATTAAAGGCATCGGGAAAAATTTATAAGAGCCATAGTCCTATTTTAATAAATATTTTTTATTATAATTTATTCAATAATAAATACACCATGAATAGTGTGCTTGTATTTCCTTAGTAAGTCTTAT